>ML305742.1:0-19990 GCA_005239505.1 Nicotiana paniculata | reverse complement strand
TACTTAACCTGCTGACAGTTCAAACACCGAGCTACATAAGCTACAATATCCCTCTTCATCCTCTGCCACCAATAGTGCTGCCACAAGTCCTGGTACATCTTTACGGCGCCCAGATGAATAGAATATTGGGAACTATGGGCCTCCTGAAGTATCAACTCACGAATACTATCCACATCAGGGATGCAAATCTGACCCTGCATCCTAAAAAACCCCTCAACATCAACCGTAACCTGCTTGGCATCTCCGTGCCTGACTCTATCTCTAAGAACACATAAGTGGCGATCATCATACTGCGTGGCCCGAATACGGTCATACAAAGAAGAACGGGCCACGGTATGGGCCAAAACACTGCCAGTCTATGAAACCTCCAATCTCACAAATCGGTTGGCTAAGGCCTGAACATCCAACGCAAGAGGTCGCTCCTCGACTGATAAATAGACTGCCCATACTGACTGACTTCCGGCTCAAAGCATCGGCCACCACATTGGCATTTCCCGGATGATAAAGAATGGTCATATCATAATCCTTCAGCAACTCTAACCATCTCCTCTGCCTCATGTTTAACTCCTTCTATCTGAACAGATACTGCAAGCTCTTATGGTCCGTGAACACCTCACATGGTACTCTGTACAGATAGTGCCTCCAAATATTCAAAGCGTGAACAGTGGTTGCAAGCTCCAAATCATGAACTGGATAGTTCTTCTCATGAATCTTCAACTGACGAGAAGCATAGGCTATAACCTAGTCGTCCTGCATCAACACTGCACCAAGCCCAACCCGTGAAGCATCACAATACACAGTATACGGTCCTGAACCTGAGGGCAACACTAACACTGGTGATGTGGTCAAGGCTGTCTTGAGCTTCTGAAAGCTCGCCTCACACTCATCAGACCACCTGAAGTGAGCACTCTTCTGGGTCAACCTGGTCATCGGGGCTGCGATAGATGAAAAGCCCTCCATAATCGGCGATAATACCCTGCTCAACCCAAGAAGCTCCGAATCTCTATAGCTAAAGTGGGTTTGGGCCAATCTCTAACTGCTGAAATCTTCTTGGGATCCACCTGAATACCCTTTGATGAAGCCACATGGACTAGAAATGCAACTGAACCCAACCAACACTCACACTTGGAGAATTCGACATACAACTGACTATCCTTCAAAGTCTGGAGGACGACTCTACGGTGCTGCCCATGCTCCTCTCGGCTGCGAGAGTATATAAAAAAATATCATCAATGAAAACAATAACCAACGAGTCCAAATAAGGCCTGAACACTCGGTTCATCAACTCCATAAAAACAGCTGGGGCATTTGTCAATCCAAATGACATCACCAAGAACTCATTATGCCCATAACGAGTGGGAAAGGGTGTCTTAGGGACATCAAACGCCCTAATCCTCAACTGATGGTACCTGGATCTCAGATCAATCTTGGAGAACACTGTAGCACCCTGGAGCTGGTCTAATAAATCGTCAATCCTTGGCAAATGACACTTATTCTTAATAGTAACTTTGTTCAATTGCCGGTAGTCAATACACATCTTCATTGAGCCATCTTTCTTCTTAAGAAACAACTCTGGAGCACCCCATGGAGAAACACTAGGCCTAACGAAGTCTTTACCCAACAAATCCTGTAACTTCTCCTCCAATTCCTTCACAATACTGATATCGAGATACGATGATTGAAGACCTCATAATTACCCAAAATAACGTGCCTCATCTAACGCCACCTGGAGCGAGCACCTACCTTGTAAGTTAAGGCTCCATAATTATAAAACGAATTTAGCAAATTATGCATAAATGTCTAATTAGTTTATTTATTATTATTATTATTATTATTATTATTATTATTATTATTATTATTATTATTATTATTATTATTATTATTATTATTATTATTATTACTCCTATTTTTATACATAAGTCTTTAACAAGCATGACTTCCTACCAGTACATATAGTAAAAAGAAACAAAATTTAATTCGCAAGGGAGAATTTAAACACAAGAATTTCCATCACAAGGATCTCATCCTTACATAACTTCCACCGCGGCTCGAGGTCCGATCTAAATATACCAAATCATTTTAACACGCGAGGATCTTGTCCTCGATTCTGAATCACAAGTAATATGCATATCGTGCCACTAGAAACATTCCATTTCCTTCATTTAAATATTTTTCGTTAAGAAAAAAATTTCAACACATAATGGTAAACACAGTTGTTCCCATAGAATTTCTCAATACAAGTATTCACATAAGTAGATTTTTGACTTACGAAGCTCACCCGAAAGAGGAGCATATTAGAAGAATTTTATTAGATAAGCATAATCGAATTAAGTTCAGACAATCATCACTTTATAATAATTAGAGATTGTTCTTTTAATGAAATCATTTAATGTAACGACCTCATCCATACCATAGAAAATGTATCAACAGACTGGGTCTCCACCTCTAGGAATCTAACATCCACTTCCGACATTCTGACTCCTATCTCCCCAGGTGGTTATGTAGTTGAGTTGTAGCTGAAAGGGGGCATGTATCCTGAGTGCTCTGATGAAATATGACTCTCCCAAGTCTAGGGCAATTTCTACCACTAGCCGACATAAAGTATCATCCTGCCCTGAGTATTCCAAAATTTACAATCATTTTTGAGTCCTTTAATGAGTCTGGGGACTCGCCCTCTGGCTATACGAACCAACGTAGGAGGATGACGGTTTAACTTATCGAACCTGATAGCATATTCTGATACCGTCGAATGACCTAACGCAGCCGGGACTGCCACGCTGAGTAGACTTTTGTAGACTTCAAGTTGTTTGAATAACTCCTCTGGTTCTGAGGTATAGGGTTATCAAGGAGGTAGACATACCAAAATTCCCAGCTTCATCTCTTGAGAAAATCCCCGACCTTATACATTCCAATCCACAACCGATATGATACGCGGCCTCGCAATCTATTCCTTGATAGTGGACTCCCCCCACGTGGCACAAAATCATAGGTCACAATACCTGATAATCCACGATGTTAAACCTCACAGCTCATTTAAATCAACCCCGTTGCTTTACACTTATGCCCATGGAAAAACGGTATTTTGAGAGGCTGGACAGATTTGAGACATAAATTCGACCTAAGGAGGCAGAGACACAATAGGAGCAAGGCGGGGAATTCTTCTACGAGTTTTTCCTTTCTCTTCCTATTTTTAATTGTTGGTTATGACTTTTAGTAATGTATTTTTACATACTTTTATGAATAGCTAATTTGTTATCTAGGGTTTTGATAGAACCTTTTGTAGGATAAATTCTTGTTATATTTTATATAATTGAGCCGTTGGATTTCTCTACATGTACAACTATGTTTATATTGTGGTTGGTTGAAGAGCTCCCAATAGACTGTGCCTATTTAGCGTGCATTACTTGGGAGAGAGTGCATATTTAGGTAGTTGTTGAACAATATCACTCCTGACGTATATGAGGGATCAATAACGAAGGGTTAAAGGTGGGATTAGGGATAACGAAACCTTGGGTGCGATCGAAGTGAGCCGTACTTCATGCCAGCTAGCGTAATTTGGGATAATATGTCTAGTAAATTGTGGTAGTTACTCGGGAGAGAATTACAACACGCAGAGCGCTCATGATCGGTATAGAATACCTAGGCAAAATTATAGAAGACATAGCGGGAAGGATTCCGACAATTGGGGAAATCATAACTCTAGACCTCCTTAATATTTTCTCTAACCCGTAGTATCTTTAATGTTAATTTACTATTTTAATTTGTTAGTTAGTTAGTTAAACACAAGAATCTTAATATCTATAAGTTAGGAATTGTTCAAGCTTGTATTCTTGGTGATAGTGAACAATTGTAGCTAAGCCTTAGTTCTCTGTGGGAGTCGACTTCGGACTTGTAAATAAGAATATATTTGCAACGATCGCTTAGTCCTTTTTATAAGGCATAGTTGGGCGTGATCAAATTTTGGCGTCGTTGCCGAGGAACTAACGGTGTAGCTGTAGGTGTACATATTTCTAGGTTGCAAGTTTGAACACTTTTATTTTCCATGTATTTGATTATTTATTTATATTTAATTTTCTATTTTTGATCTTAGAGACATGGCATCTTGGAATTATGAGAGTTTTGATGTTGGTAATTCTACTTCTGATCCTCCTTATGCATTTAGTGGAGGAAATCACCCAGGGAAAAATTATCAAAATATTCCCGAGAGCGAGTTATGTGCACCAACTCAATCTTATGTGTGGAATGTGTGTGATATGTTTAGTGGTCACTTTCACGGTTGTGCTTATATTTTTTATCTTCCACCAACCCCTTACTATGATGGTTCTACTTTTTCTTGTGAGGATAACATGAACAAAGAACCTAGGGAAGCTGACCTACAAGAGATCAAAGATATATTAAAGTGCCATGTGGAACAATATGATGAGAAACCACGACAGATACAAAGGCAAGAGGCAACTATTCACAACTTGGAGGCTCAAGCGAATAAATTAATTGAACTTTATAAAGCGCAACAAGTTGACATTGTGGATAGTAGCCAATATGAGTATGAGTTGGTTGCAGAATTTGCCATTATACTGGAGGATTTAAAAAAATATGGGGATGAGCTAGAGGAGAAGGCCAAAGTAGAACACCAACAATCAATCGAACTAGATTTTGAGGATGTCGATGTCGTAGAAGAGATACTAGAGTCAACCAAGGATATTGAGGATACATATTTAGTTGACTCTAGTGTCATTAGTGTTGAGGAGGTTGACAATCCCAATGTTTATGTAATTGAGCGCATTGGTCCACACTCCAAGCACTTTTCCACATTGTGTTTGGATGATGATATGAAAATAGAGTCGTCCGAGCCACTTGAGGAGTCGAGGAGTAAGGGACAATATGCCTACATTCTGAAATTTTTCGTGCCAGAAAGTCGGGAATACACATCTCATCCAAAGGCCAAGGAGTGCAGAATACTACATTATTTTCTTGGGCCAGTTAGATCCGTTCCACCGCCCCAAGAGCATAATCATAAACTTGAAGCAAAACTTGGGGTCCAATTCATAACTTCAAAGTGGAGGCAGAAAGTGATTCACGTCGTGCCGCGACGTTAAATCAAACACTTGTTGGGAGGCAACCCAGCTTTACTTTTTTTTTTTAATTATATTATTTTTGTAGTGTCGATTTTTTATTTTCTAGGAGCATGGAAAGCAAAGCTATTGGAAGGATGCAACAACAAACCATTAGTTGGAACTAAGTGTGAGGTACCCGCACGAAGGACCAGGCCTGGGAGAAGTTTGAATACCCCATGAGATGCTAGTGTTTCGACCTTTGGCCTAGCAGGGAGTTTCTTTTACCCTCTTGTATGTATAGGTGCGCATTGGGGACAATGCACAATTTTAAGTGTGGGGTGAACAGATTGTCTGGGGGACTTTCTATGCTATTTTAGTTGTGTTAATTTAACGGAATAAATTTTTTTTTTACAAAAATAGAAATGATTGAACTTTTTCCGACGATGGATCTATTAAATAATTTTATTGAGAGATTTAAGTCTAAAGAAAAAAAAAACAAAAAGATTTTCTTTTGTTAGGTAATGTAGCAATTCCCTCTTGATTTTTCTTTGTGTCGCGGTTCTTTTCCAAGGGTTTTGTTTGAACCGGGTGTAGTTAGTTTGATTTTTTTAGGAATAGGAGCCATTGTGTTGTGTTTTGAAGTGAAGCAATACTTCTTGACTTTGTTATGCCTTGAGAATAGTGAGTACTTTGGTTGTGACGCTTAGGCTCAGTTTTTGGCTCTTGTATAAGTACCTTAAACTATATAATCTTAACTTTGCTTAACTGCTTTGACTAGAGTGTCTTGATGAATCCAATCCTGAGTGAGTTATGTGCCATGTGTGTGTGAGGTTTGAGTGTTATACTGTGCATTACATTTGATGCCTAGAACTTGCCTCGTCTGTTTGCAAAGTGAAATATTAGTTTTGTTCAGTCTTGGAAGTGATATAGGCGTTTCTTTGTTGAACCATATATATATTTTACCCGCTTAATTATTATGTATCGTAGTTAACCCCTTTGAGCGTGCAATCCTGTTTCTTTGGAAACCACATTACAAGCCTTACCCATTTGTTTGAATTAACCTTCTATTTGAACCTTCTAACCTCTCATGAGCACTTGAATTGTTATGAATTGTGTAAAAGTTAAAGTGTGGGGTGGTTGGTTTGACTTTTTAGTGGAACTAATGAAATAAGGAGAAAGGTGCACTATTTTGAAAAAGTAAATCCACTTGAAAAAGAAAAGGAAAAAATAGTTGTATTGCTGTGAAAAAAATAATATTCCTAAATAAGTGGCGACTCTTGATGTGATTGTGCTTAAAGAAGTATGGGGTAAAATACGTTGATGTGAAGGCGGAGTTTGGTTTGACATAAGTATGAGGTTTTAATGTTAAAGTATATGTATTAAAGTGCTTAGGGAGGTGTAGTCACTCTTATATATAAATGTATCATACCCGTCCCGCAGCCTACATTACAACCAAATAAAGTCCTACTTGATCCTAGACTGAATAAGCTCGATTAGTAGAGTAGTACACTATGGGCAAGCCTATGGTGCATCTTTTGTGGCATATGAATGTTATTTCTGAGAGTGAGTGAATTCTTTCTATCTTGAGTTCCTAAGTGTTCTTAAATTTTATTGTGTGGAACTACTCTCTTTTGTTGTGTGAAGGCACTTGATTCATGAAGGAAAGGTAATGTCAGTGACCTCTATGTTAGACTAAGTGCGTGAGTTGTGAATAATGCGTGGTACTTGTGAGTCAAATCTTGAGGTGAAGATGTTATGCTTTTGTGCTTAGTCTATTTTAAATATTCTTGGTGTGATGAGTTAGGAGAATTGTTTAAAAAGGCCGGGTCTATATAAAGTGTAGTTTGATTGCTCGAAGACAAGAAATTGTTTAAGTGTGGGGTGTTGATGATAGGCTATAATTGCGTATTTTAGTCGCTTATTACACTCTAATTTACTGCACTTTAATTGAGTTTGAGCTTTAATCGCTAGTGTTTTGTACTAATTGTGTATTTTATGCCTTGTAGGAGTGATTCAGAGCTATATAGATATTATGGAATGAATTCAAGTGATTTGAAGATTTGAAGTCAGAGTAAAAGCCCAAGGAATTAAGTCGGGATCGTGTTCAGGGGTCAAATTTGATAGTTAAGAACAAACGAAGACTCGAGTAGGAATATTGCGCACTGTCTAGTAAAATAGACATAACTCTTTGATCCGAACTCCATTTGAGCTATATAATATATGTTTGGAAAGCTAACTCAAAGGGATACAACTTTTATATCTTACGTTTTTTCAAATTTCAAACGGAACAGGGTGAAAAACGCCAGTCGAAATCGTCTCTGCAAATCAGGACGCGGACTAAGGCAGTGCACTGAGAAAACCAAACCTAAAAGTTATCGATTTTTTAGATCAATTTGATTCGATTTTCGATTTGATTCGACTTTTCGGGTTCATGAACAACCCTAGATTCGAAATGAATTTCGCTCTAAACTTTGAAATTGGAGAAGCATCGCATGTTTGGAGTGTAATGAAAGCGACATGTGTCAATCTGTCAGCTGTTGTTAGGATAAAGGACGAAGGAAATGCTGAGGAATGTTGATGTTATTGTGGTCGTAACAAACAGCAGATTATCAGTTACAAGGATCAACCATGTTAATGCGGGATGTTGGGACCTACATTTATTTACGAAAAACGAAGTAACTGGACCGGACCACCCAAAAGTTGGGAAATCGGTCCCACACTAGGAAACGCTGAAGAAGGTTTCAAACTTATTGAAAATTTTCAATTTCTGAAAACACAGATTTTCATGGCCTTTAGTTCTAACTAATCAAATAGTATAAATTAATCATTAAAATGAAGAGTGCCGCTATTCGGTCATATTCGGCGTGGCTCAACTTTGCTCATACCCGTGAAATATCATTAATACCCTTCTCTTCACAATTGGCTTAATGACTATTTTTTCCTCTAAAATTAGTTAATAAATATTGATTATACCAAGATATTGAGCCCATAAATCATCATTATCTCATGCATGAGCATTCGTATTTTTTCTTTTTATACGGTATAATTATTACATATTTTAAAAAAAAAATTCAATTTATAATATTACGTATTTTTTTCTAAATACAATTTATACGAATGGAGAGTTCAAAGGTCTAGTATGTATACATAATATTGTTTTTTCTTTTATATACTATAACTTGTCATACCATACACTTACCTTAATAGAGCTTTCATTAAACACACAATTCAACACCCTTATTCTTAACCTAAACATGAATGCTAACATAGAAACTAGTTTGGAGCCATTAAACCCGAATAACAACCTAGACACTAGGTCAGATCAACTAAGGAATGCATTACACAATCATTGGGGCTGAATTCGGACGACAGTCTGATGAATGAAGA
Source organism: Nicotiana paniculata (assembly GCA_005239505.1). NCBI lineage: Eukaryota > Viridiplantae > Streptophyta > Magnoliopsida > Solanales > Solanaceae > Nicotiana > Nicotiana paniculata. The sequence goes on along the minus strand of ML305742.1, from coordinate 11,549 downwards.
TGATCCGATCGACATTGATTCAGACGACAATTTCAATGATGGAGAAAATCATGTTGACGATGATGCTGCTGATGACGATGGTTATGATTATGATTATGATGATGATGATGATGACAACCATTATTTAGAGGAAGAGGCGGAAGCTGGAGAGGAAAGGGAAATGCCTAACGAGTTCAATGAAGAAGATCTCATAACTGGTCCAATTACTGGGATGAGGTTCACTAGTAAAGATGTTGTGTTTGATTTTTATAAAGAACATGCAAGATTATCAGGGTTTTGCATTGTTAAAAGAACATCTAACAAAAAAGGTGGTGATATTATTAGGTATGTTCAATATGGCTGTGATAGGTCTAGGAAACCAAGGAATAATCATGTTACCAAGAGGATGAACTGCCCTGCTAAAATAAATGGAGTTTTGGAGCAGAATAATTCATGGCGTGTTTCAAAGGTTTTGAAAAAACATAATCATCAATTGGAACCAGCACTATCGCGATTGATGGCTGGACACAGATCGCTTAGTAGGTCTCTTAAGAAAACTCTTTTAGCCAAAGATATTGCTGGCTTAAGACCCTCAAAAAATATATGGGTCGCTGAAGTACTTGCCGGTGGCCCCGAAAATCTGGGTTGTACACCAAAGGATTGTCAAAATTATATTTTGAAGAGTAGAAAGCTTCATTTGCAGAAAGAGGACGAACAATCATTGCTCAAGTTCTTCTGTGACATGCAACAAAAAGATAAGGAATTTTACTACTCCATAGATGTGGATGGTTTTGATCGACTTCGTAATGTCGTATGGGTTCATTCACACTCCAAGGTTGCATATGAGGAGTTTCATGATGTAATATGCCTCGATACAACATACCTAGTGAATCAATACAATATGCCATTTGCTTCATTTGTTGGTGTAAATCAACATAGGCAGTCCATACTTTTGGGATGTGATCTTATGTCTAGTGAAGATATAATAAGTTACAAAATGGTAATCTCTACATGGCTTGGAGCTCTAAACAATGTTCGTCCATTATCTATCATGACTGACCAATGTGATAGTATTAAGGCTTCCATAAATGATGATGCCAAATACGGTACATACATTTTGTATTTGGCACATATTCGCTAGGTTGCCTAAGAAGTTAGGCAGAGTTGTTGATGCTAAGATTGCAAAGGCAGAATTTAAGGCCTTAGTCCTTGATAGCATTAACGTTGCTGAGTTTGAGACAAGATGGCTGAATATATTGAAAAATATAATTTAGAGGAAAGGGATTGGTTTTATAAGATGTATTTGGAGAAGGAAAAGTGGGTTCCTGTATATCTTAATGACCACTTTTGGGCCGGGATGTTGTCTACACAGAGAATTTAAAGCATGTATGCTTTCTTTGATGGATTTATCACCCGCCAAAGCACTTTGAAGCTATTTGTTCAGCACTATGAGTTAGCCATAAGATCAAAGTTCGAGAAAGAATTGGAAGGTGAATATAGGTCAATGTGCTTTGAACCAAAATATTTGTCTGAATTCGCATGGGAGCAAAAACTTCAAAAATGTTATACTCGTGAAGTGTTTGAATTTTTTCAGTTACAATTAAGGAAATTGTTCCGTTGTGAAATCAACACCCCTGAAGATCATCAAGCAACCCCTGGAGTGGAAAAATACATTATATCATATTCTTCGCTAAGGAGTTTTTACACTAGAGATACATTTGTATTCACAGTTGAATATACTCCTTTTGGCGAATATCTAAGTTGCAGTTGCAAGTGGTTTGAAACAAGGGGTATTCTATGCTATCATATACTAAAGGTGTTGTCTCACAAGAGGATTAAAAACATTGACGAGAGGTATATATTGAAAAGGTGGAGAAAAGATGTTGTTCGTCCGCACTTGAGACGTTTCTTTCTAGGAGGTTACCCACGTATGACTTATGAATACATGATGTACAGGGAACTATTAAAGCATTTTGAACGGTTTTGCGATATTGCATTGGACACTGAAGTGATGAGGCAATATATTAAGTATAATTTGAACAAATTGGAACATGACCTTATGAATTGGGATGATGATATGATAGTTCCAAATTGGGATTTGGAAGGTACACATGATGGTGAGGATGATGGTGAGGGTGAGGGTGAGGGTGAGGGTGAGGGTGAGGGTGAGGGTGAGGGTGAGGGTGAAGGAATAGATATAAGAGATCCTAGATATGTAGTTAGTCGTGGACGTCCAAGGTTGAATATATATAGAGGGCGAATTTATTCATACTTTAGAAGTTCACAAACGGGTGGTGGGAGTGGAGTTAGAGGCAATAGGGGTGGTAGAGATGGTGGTAGAACTGGTGGTAGAGGTGTTGGTAGAGGTGTTAGTAGAGGTGGTGGTAGAACTGGTGGTAGAGGTCGTGGTAGAGGTCGTGCTAGAGGAGGTGGTAGAAGTCATCCGCTAACATAAGGAATTGAGGTAAAGTTTAACAAATTTGATTTAATATATTATTATATTTTAGGTAAATAAATTGCTTAATAGTCTTATTTACTCTAATTTACAGCAAGATGATACAGTACAACCACAGAGTAGCTTGCCTGATCTAAACGATGAAGCATACTGGGACATAAAAGACTTGACCGTTTAGTTTGAGATGATTTTAGTTTGAAACTTGTTTAATTTGATTTGAGATAGATTTTTTTTGATTTTATTTACTTTGTTTCTTAAAATGTGTGGTATTTTTTTTGTTCATAAATGTGAATTATATTTGTGTTATACAATCCTACCTTCAACATTCAACATATTTGTGTTAGTTTCATTTTGTTTTTTTACCGTGCCTAATCCCTCTCTCTTCTTACATGAAATACAACTACACTGCCAATGCAGGGTAGATTTTACCAAAAGAAAAAAAATCACCAAAACAACCCATTTAACTACCCAATATAGCATTACTTTTACAAATTAATAACATACCAACCCATTTAACTTCCCAATGCATCATTTACGCTACCATTTTAGATTTTTTAAATGATAAAGAAAACCAAGATGCAGATTAAAATTTCAAAACAAAATAGAATAGGAGTTGAGAATGTGAGTGTGTTTTAGGTCTTTTAGTGTTTGTGTCACGACCCATTTCCGAAGTCGTGATGGCGTTTGTCGTGGAACCAGGCAAGCCACCCATTTTATCTAACTAAATAGAATTCCCATAAAAATCCCCTTTTTGACAAATTCTGAAATCAATAACAATAATAATGAATCCAGTATTTTGGGAAAACCAGTTTAATAAATTTAAAAGACCAAATCCGACAAATCCCGGATCCAATGTCACACAGTCATGAGCTGCTAATACTAAATAAAATCAAAATAAATGACTAACATAGTCTGAAAATAAATACGACAGGTAGAAAGGAGAGAGAAGACGAGATCACGGTCGCCAGCTGCTACCTCGTCAACTCTGATGAAACTGATGCGCTCCCTGGCCCGAGCTGAACTCCTCTGTACCTGGATCTGCACACAAGGTGCAGGGGGTAACGTGAGTACACCAACTCAGTAGTAACAAAATCAAACTACGGGCTGAGAGGTAGTGACAGACTAAACCTCCGACAATTCAAACAATAGTATATAAATTGGACATGACAATAATATAGTAGGAAATAAATATGATGTATCAAGATATGCTTGTAACCCTGCATACTAGCATGAATGCATATGGAATCATGAATGATGTGTACTCATTAATCGAGCCCTCATAAGGTGGTCCACTCAGTACTAGAATACGGTCTTCAGGTCCAGGGACGTCCATCCCACATATTACATAAACACAAGTGACGCATTCACTAAGTACTGAGGAAAAAGTCTGATCCAGCCCCCACGTAGAAATCCATCTCCGGAACATAATAACCTCGGAGAAATCCATCTCCGAAAAATAACAACCACGGAGAAATCCATCTCCGAAATATCTGTGCGCTAACTGGGGGTGTATAGACTCTGGAGGGGCTNGGCGTGAAGCCTTAACATTTATACTTAGCATGATTTCTATTTCGTTTCAGGTAATTACCACCTTCACAGTACAATATCAATCTGGGATAACCAATAGACAGTTCCATGGGATGAGCCAGACTACAAATATTCGGTAAACGCCCGCATGCCCGTAACTTGGCAAGTGCGTCACCTTAATTAACAGCAGTTATCAAATAGTTTGGGGTTTCGAACCCTCAGTTCCAAGTTTGGAAGCGTTACTTACCTCAAAACTGGCTAATACACTACACCGCATTGACCTTTCCTCTAAATTCAGCCTCCGAGTGCTCCAAATCTATCAATTTCAAATTTTTATCATCAATATATTCTTACGGAACGATTTCCAATTGAAAATATCAAGAATTCACCCAAAAACCCGAAATTGGTCAAAAACCCGACCCCCGAGCCCGCGTCCCAAAACTCAGAAATTTTTACAGAAAGGTTTTCTTCATCCTCCCACGATTCCGTTCATATAAAGAACACCAAACTCGGAGTCCGTTTGACCCCTCAAATCGACCCCTAAAGGTCTCTTATTCTCAAGCCCCAAAATCCCATTTTTCTACTGTTTTGCCACGAATTTACACTGGTTTTATGTTCTATAATCATCCATGATCAAGTTTTAGTAATCAAAATACTTACCTCTATGAAGAACAAAGATTTTCCTCTTCAAAATTCGTCCCCAAAGCTTTTTTCCCGTACAAGAATGGTGTAAAATAAGGGTTAAGTCGCAGAAGGGTTTAATTAATTATGCCCAGTGATTCCTTCACCGCGATCACGGACTCTCTGTCTCGATCGCGTAGCAGCACTATCCAACCCCACACGATCTCATCTCTCCTCACGCGATCGCGAAGACCAATCGACCTCGCCCCCACGCGCCTGCCATATCCCTACGCGATCACAACACTCTTCACGCGATCGCACTGCTCAACCTGCTCAACCTCTGCGATCGCGAACACACCTATGCGATCGTAGAGAGTAAAATTCTGCCCCTCACAATTTGCACTACGCGATCGCGAATGTATCCCTGCGATCGCGTACAAGGACACCAACAACAGAACACCAGATTTTTCAGTAGGTTCCTAAGGCCAAAAATGCCCGTTAACCATCCGATATCAATCTCGAGCCCCTAGGAACCCCAACCAATGTTACGAACACATCCCATAACATCATTAAAACTTAGTTGCACTCTCACAACACCAAAATTTATATCAAAACACCAAATTTACATTGGATTCAAGCCTAAGAACTTTGAAATTTAAAAAGTCCTCCAACAATGCCAAAACTACCCAAAACAACTCCGATTAACCTGGAATTTTGCAGACATATCCAAAATGGCATTACGAACCTGTTCCAACTATAAGAATTCCATTCCGACCCTGATAGCCTATTTTCCACTGCTGTCCGAAAATCGCCAAAAACTAACTTTCGCCAATTCAAGCCTAATTCTACACCAGACATCACAAAAATATTTCGAACACACTCCTAAGTCCCAAATCACCTAACGAAGCTATCCGAGCCATAAAATCCGCATTCCAATGTCGTTTACCAATAAGTCAACTCTCAGTTGACTTTTTCCTTTATAAGGCTATCTTTTAAATACTAAGTTACTGAATTCTCATTTAACCATTCCGATTTCAAGCCTATCGATTCTAACACCTCAATAATAGAATAACCAATCTATAACAAGTCAATAAATAAATGTAGGTTTTTACGTAACGACAGGTCGGGTCGTTACATTCTCCCTCTCTTAAATAAACGTTCGTCCTCGAACGGGTCTAGAAACATACCTGGAATCTCAAACAAGTGAGGATATTTGCTCTGCATCTCACGCTCGGTCTCCCAAGTAGCCTCCCTCACTGGCTGACCTCTCAAATGGACCTTTACTGAAGTTATTTCCTTTGACCTCAACTTTCTGACCTCGCGAGCCAAAATAGTCACTGGCTCTACCTCATAAGACATATCATCCTTAAGCTGAATTGTTCTGAAGTCTAACACATGAGACGGGTCGCCAACATATTTTATGAGCATCGACACATGGAATACCGGATGAACACTCGACAGACCGGGTGTCAAGGCAAGCCTATAAGCTACCTCTCCAACCTTCTGAAGCACCTCGAAGGGACCAATAAATCGCGGACTTAACTTTCCTCTCTTCCCGAACCTCATAACACCCTTCATGGGTGATACCTTCAAAAGTACCTTGTCCCCTTCCATAAAGGAAACATCCCAAACCTTCCGGTCCGCATAACTCTTCTGTCTAGACTGCGCCGTGCGAAGTCGCTCCTGAATCAACTTCACCTTCTACAACGCATCCTGAACCAAATCTGTGCCCAATAACTTAGTCTCGCCAGGCTCGAACTAACCAACCGGCGATCTACACCTCCTACCATATAAAGCCTCATACGGGGCCATCTGAATACTGGACTGGTAGTTGTTATTATACGTAAACTCCGCTAGTGGCAGGAACTGATCCCATGAACCACCAAAATCAATCACACAAGCCCGTAACATGTCCTCCAGAATCTGAATAGTCCTTTCCGACTGCCCGTCGGTCTGAGGATGAAATGCAGTGCTCAACTCTACCTCAGTACCCATACCTCACTGTACGACCCTCCAAAATTGAGATGTTAACTGAGTACCCCTGTCAGAAATAATAGAATCGGAACTCCATGCAACCGGACAATCTCCTTAATGTAAATACTAGCTAACTGCTCTGAAGCATAAGAAGTGCTGACAGGAATGAAGTGCGCGGACTTGGTCAATCTATCCACAATGACCCAAATAGCATCAAAACCCTTCGAAGTTCGTGGAAGCCCAACTACAAAGTCCATGGTGATCCGCTCCCACTTCCACTCCGGAATATCTAACGTCTGAAGTAATCCACCTGGTCTCTGGTTCTCATACTTGACCTGCTGGCAGTTGAGACACCGTGCTACATACTCAATAATATCTCTCTTCATCCGCCTCCACCAATACTGCTGCCTCAGATCCTGGTACATCTTCACGGCACCTGGATGAATAGAATACCGCGAACTGTGAGCCTCTGCTAATATTAACTCTCGAATACCATCCACATTGGGCACGCAAATACGGCCCTGCATCCTCATAACCCCGTCATCATCGATAGTCACATCCCAGGAATCACCCCAACGAACTCTATCCTGAAGAACTAACACGTGGCAGTCATAATACTGTCGTGCCTTAATCTGATCAAATAAAGAAGACCGGGAAGTCATGCTAGCTACCACTTGCGGAGGGTCTGACAAATCCAATATCACCAACTGACCCGCTAAAGCCTGAACATCAAGTGCTAACGGTTACTCTGCTACTGAAAGGTAAGCTAGGCTCCCCAAACTCTCGGCTCTGCGACTCAAGGCATCGGCCACTACGTTTTCCTTTCCCGGGTGATACATAATAGTTAAGTCATGGTCCTTAAGAAGCTCTAACCATCTCCTCTGGCGTAAATTCAAGTCCTTCTCCCTTAGCAGATACTTCAAGCTACGATGATCAGTGAAGATCTCACACTGCACCCCATACAAGTAATGCCGCCAAATCTTTAAGGCATGAACAATGAAAGCTAACTCAAGATCGTGCACTGGATAATTCTTCTCGTGTACCTTCAACTGTCTGGACGCGTAGGCAATCACCCTACCGTCCTGCATCAAAATCGCTCCCAATCTAACTCTAGAAGCATCACAATAGACTGTGTAAGAACCCGAACCTGTAGGCAATACCAATACTCGAGCTGTAGTGAATGCTGACTTGAGCTTCTGAATACTCTCCTCGCACTCATCGGACCATCTGAATGGAGCACCCTTCTAGGTCAATCTGCTCAAAGGTGAAGCGACAGAATAAAATCCCTCCACAAAGCGACGATAATAACCCGCCAAACCCAAGAAACTCCTAATCTCCGCAGTTGAGGACGGTCTGGGCCAACTCTGCACCACCTCTATCTTCTTCGGGTCTACCTGAATACCCTCACTAGATACTATGTGACCCAATAAAAGCTATTGAACCAAGCCAAAACTCACATTTGGAGAACTTTGCATAAAGATTCTCCTCCATCAACCTCTGAAACACGACCCTCAAATGTTGAGCGTGCTCCTCCTGGCTACGAGAGTACACCAGGATATCATCAATGAACATAATAACGAATGAATCAACGTAAGGCTGAAACACGTGGTTCATCAAATGAATGAACGCGGCTGGGGAATTGGTCAGCCTAAAAGACATAACCAGAAACTCATAGTGGCCATATCTGGTCCTAAAAGCGGTCTTCGGAATATCAGAATCTCGAATCTTCAGCTGATGGTACCCAGACCTCAAGTCGATCTTGGAGAACACCCTAGCTCCCTGAAGATGATCGAACAGGTCGTCAATACGGGGCAAAGGGTATCGGTTCTTCACCGTAACCTTGTTCAGCTGCCTATAGTCAATGCACATATGCATGGATCCATCCTTCTTCTTTACGAACAACACTGGAGCACCCCAAGGCGACATACTAGGCCGAATAAACCCCTTATCTAGGAGTTCCTGGAGTTGTTTCTTCAATTCCTTCAACTCTGCTGGGGCCATGTGGTAAGGAGGAATAGAGATAGGCTGGGTCTCAGGCAATAGTTCGATACCAAAATCAATGTCCCTGTCAGGTGGCATGCCTGGCAGGTCTGTTGGGAAAACGTCCGGGAACTCACGGACCATGGAAACAGAATCAACGGAAGGAGTTTCACTACTAACATCCCTCACAAAGGCCATATAAGACTCATACCCCTTCCCAATCATTCGATGAGCCTTCAGAAAAGAAATCACCCGGCTAGGCACATACTCCACCGAACCTCTCGACTCAATGATTGGCAATCCAGGCATCGCTAAGGTCACGGTCTTGGCGTGACAGTCGAGAACCGCATGGTATGGAGATAGCCAATCCATGCCTAAAATCACGTCGAAATCAACCATGCTAAGTAATAATAGATCTGCCCGGGTCTCCCGACCACCAATAGATATAATACAAGACCGGTACACCCGATCTACTATAACAGTATCCCCCACCGGAGTCGACACATGTACAGCTGAAAACAAGGACTCACGGGGTGTATCCAAGAAATGTGCAAAGTATGAAGAAAAATACGAATACGTAGAACCAAGATCAAATAATACTGCAGCATCCCGGTGACAGACTAAGATAATACACGTAGTCACTGCATCTGAAGCTATGGCATTTGGTCTGCCCGAAAGTGCGTAGAAACGGGCCTGACCTCCACCTGACCGACCTCCCCCTCTGGGGTGGCCTCTGCCTGACTGACCTCCACCCCTGGATGCTTGAGCGGGTGGTGTAGTAACTGGTGCTGAAGCTGGAGGATGGTTCCTGTGCTGAAATGAACTACCAGTACGGCGGGGACAATACCTCTTGATGTGACCCAGATCCCCACACTCGAAACAACCTCTACTAGCAATTGGCGATGGGGACTGAAGGGAACCTCTGGGACTTGGGTAGCTGCTAGAAGAACCATGTGCTGAGGAACCTTGAACTGATGCTGGTCGAGATGAGCTCTGGGATAGAAGTGCAATGAATGAGGAACGGTCCGGATGAGAGCTACAGGGACCGTGTCCTGATGAAGCACCACGGTAAGCTGGACGGGCTGGCATATGAGGCATGAATGGTCTGCCTTTGCTGTGCCGGGACTGACCTCCGGAGTGATCACCACTATAATTTCCAGAACCTCGAGGCCTCTTGGCCTCCCTCTCAACACGCTCCTGGTGGCGCACTGACTCAATCTCCCTGGCTATGTCAACTACCTCCTCAAAAGAAGCACCGGATACCCTCTCCCTGGTCAGAAAAAACCGTAGCTGGTAAGAAAAACCATCAACAAATCTCTGAATCCTCTCCCTATCTGTGGGAATTAGCCAGATGGCATGACGGGCTAACTCAGAGAACCTCATCTCATACTGCATCACGGTCATGTCTCCCTGACGTAACTGCTCGAACTCTCTGCGCAGCTCCTCTCTACGAGACTGAGGTATATACTTCTCCAGAAAGAGAATGGAGAACTGGTGCCATGTAAGGGGCGCTGCATCAGCGGGTCTGCGCCTCTCATAGGCCTCCCACCAAGCAAGTGCAGCTCCTGAAAACTGGAATGTAGTGAATGGAACCCCGTTGGCCTCTAATATCCCTGCAGTACGTAATATACTCTAACACTTGTCCAAGAAATCCTGGGCATCCTCGCCCTCTGTACCCCTAAAAGTCAGAGGCTGGAGTCTGCTGAACCTCTCCAACCTACGTTGCTCATCGTCCCCTAAGGCTGGGACCACATAATCTTGTGCCCGAGCAATCTGCTGAACTGGGGCTGCCCCAGGTGTCTGAAGTCCCTGGGTGACCTGCTCAGGTGTTCGGGCAGCTGGAGTCTGGATGCCTCCCCCTGCCTGAGAAGTAGTAGCAGTAGTGGACATAGCGACGGCCTGTTCCAAGCTGGTGCACACCGTCAAAATTTGGGCTAGGGTCTCTTGAAGACCCGGAATCACAATGGGCACTGCTGGTTCCTGAGTCTGCCCCGCTGGAATCTCAGCTGCGGGGACCTGCTCTTGAGTAACGGGAGGGTCCACAGGTGCTTCCCCCGCTGCTATACAGGCTGCACTCCTCCCTCTGCCACGGCCGCGACCACGGCCTCGACCTCGGGCTGGTCCTGCTGGGATCTGGTCACCACTATCATTAGCACGAGTCCTCACTATTTGTGAGAGAATGAAAACAACAAAAGTTTAGTTTCAGAGTTCAACAGAGTCGCACGACAGAATTCAAAGAATGTGAGATTTTTCCTAAAGGTTCTACAGCCTCTCGAAGATAAGTATAGACGTCTCTGTACCGATCTGCAAGACTCTACTTAACCTGCTCATGACTGGTGAGACCTATTTAACCTAGCGCTCTGATACCAACTTGTCACGACCCATTTTCGGAGTCGTGATGGTGTATGTCGTTGAACCAGGCAAGCCACCCATTTTATCTAACTAAATACAATTCCTATAAAAAGCCCCTTTTTGAATAATTCTGAAATCAATAACAATAATAATAAATCCAGTATTTCGGGAAAACCAGTTTAACAAATTTAAAAGACCAAATCCTACAAATCCCGGATCCAGTGTCACACATTCATGAGCTGCTAATACTAAATAAAATCAAAAGAAATGACTAACATAGTCTGAAAATAAATACACCAGGTAGAAAGGAGAGAGAAGACGAGATCACGGTCGCCAGATGCTACCTCGTCAACTCTGATGAAACTGATGCACTCCCTGGCCCGAGCTGAACTCCTCTGTACCTGGATCTGCACACAAGGTGCAGGGGGTAACGTGAGTACACCAACTCAGTAGTAACGAAACCAAACTACGGGCTGAGAGGTAGTGACATACTAAACCTCCGACAATTCAAACAATAGTATATAAATTGGACATGACAGTAATATATCAGAAAATAAATACGATGTATCAAGATATGTCTGTAACCCTGCATACTATACATATGGAATCATGAATGATGTGTACTCATTAATCGAGCCCTCATAAGGTGGTCCACTCAGTA
>ML305740.1:0-72681 GCA_005239505.1 Nicotiana paniculata | reverse complement strand
ACAAATTTTCACTTTGATTCACATGATTTTGATGTTAAAATCTAAGATAAGTTGATGGAATATGATTATAAATGGACTAGAATCACTCACCCAAAGTTTGTGGATGAAATTCCCTCTTCAAAATCGCCTCCTACTAAGCCTAGGGTTCCAAAATATGAAAAATGAGGCTAAAAATCCTGTCTCTCAACTTTGGTCCAGTCGTTGATATCGCAAATGCAACCTGGGGTTCGCAATTTGATAACCCCGCAAATGCGAAGAGTCCTCGCAAAAGCGAAATTCTCACGCCTCTGATGTCTTTGCAAATGCAAACAACGGACATTGCGCAAATGCAACCACTTTGATCGCGAATGCGAACCAGCTCACCCAGCACCTCATTGCAAATGCGAACCTGACAGAGCTCATCCTACTTCTCAAATGTGACCCTAAACTCGTAATTGCGAGAACTGAGACTTGTGCAAAAAAAAAACAGAATCCTAACTCTATCAAACACTCCGCTACGCGTCCGAAACTCACCTGAGCCCCTCGGGATCCAAGACGAACACACACATAAGTCTAAAAATATCATACGAACTTGATCACGCGATCAAAACACCAAAATAACACCTAGAACTATGGATCAGACATCAAAATAAATGAAATTTTTAAAGAAACTCAAGAACATGCAAATGTACAACTAGACATCCGAATCACGTCAAATCAACTCCATTTTACACCAAAATTTCTAGGCAAGTTATAAATGGTGAAATAAACCTATTTCAAGTTCCGGAATCAAAATCTGAACCCGATAGCAATAGAGTCAACCTACGGTCAAACTTATGAATTCCTTAAACCTTCAAATTACTAGTTTCAACAATTCACGTTAAATCAAGTTAGGGACTTCCGAATTCGATTCTAGGCATACGTCCAAGTACCAAAGCACGATACGGACTCACCGAGACCGTCAAAATACTGATCCGGATTCATTTACACAAAATATCAACCATAGTCCACTTAAATGTGTTTTAAGCAAAATTTCACATTTTTTTCAGTTTACCAAATAAATACTTTTCGAAACAAGACACGGACTGCGCATGCAAATTGAGGAACACTAAACGGTTCTAGTCGAGGTCTCTGAATACGAAAATAAAGGCTAAAACTCGAAGTGATCTATCGGGTCATCACACGAATGCATAGAGTATTTTTGGAGGCGGTTGAGTTTATTCTTTGTCATCGCGAAGGATGTCACGTGATCGCGAAGGGTATGTCTGATCGGTGAATTATAACTCTATTTCGGAGGTTTTGGCCATTTTAGCATATTTTGAGCTATGGAGCTCGGATTTAGACAATTTATAGGCGATTTCACCACATGGATTGGGGTAAGTGTTTTATACTTGGTTTGATTGTATTTCATGAATCCATCTTCATTTTTGGCATTTGATGATAATTTCAAAGTAAAATTTGGGGATTTTTGTCTAAAATTTTATAAAGTGGAGTTTAACATCGATTTGGAGTCATATTTGAGTGAAAATAGTATGCTTAGATCGTAATGGAATGAGTTGTTGGATTTTGTAAGTTTTGTTGGGTTCCGAGGGTGGGTCGAGTTTGACTTTTTGGTTGACTTTGGGCGTTTGATTAAAGATTCAACCTTTATCGATTGGATTTGTTTCCTTTGGCATTATTTGATGTTCTTTAGTTGCTTTTGTCTAGTTTCGAGCCGTTCAGAGGTCAGTATGCGCGAGATAGCATTTCTAGAGTATTGTTTGGCTTGCTCGGTATAGGATTCAGCTTGTTTGAGGTAAGTAACACTTCTAAACTTGGTGTTGAGGGTATGAATCATAGAACATACGTGTTATGTGTTTTAGTGTTAAGGTGACGCACATGCTAAGTGATGGGCGTGTGGGCATGCACCATGTGAAGTATGACTCGACTGATTCTGTGATACAGTGATGTCACCTAATCTTGTTTCTATTCATGAAATTTCTACGTGTTAGAGTAATTGAGCTGTGAATCATGTTAAAAATCATGTTTAGGATATATGATTATTCTGTTAGGTCCCACTGAGGTCATCTTTGCTATTGAGTTATTTGCCTAACTTATAATAACATACTCAGTCACATTCATTCATTTATATATCATATCATAGTCTCTGTTATCATTTGTTGTCGTATCATGTGTCGCGCCCCTTTTTTCTCTCCTTTCGGATCAGTCAGGGTTTTTGACATTATTGGGGAAAAGGGGTATGTAAGGAATTGAAGAGTCGCCACCTAAGGAATTAAGGTGTGTTAGGGCACCTACTAAGGGTCATTATAACACAGATTTGAATAACCAGAGATTGGGTAAGGGCTTGAAATTACTTCAAGGGGAAGGTGTTAGACACCCCTCAAAGTTCACAACTGTGGTTCCCGGACGAACAAGCTTTGTGAATTTAAACAAGTAGCAAATAAGCTTAAAAAAATAAAGGTTTTGAAAATATTCGCAGTCTAAGCACACATGTGAAGTAAAGTTTTAGAAGATTTAAAGTCTAAGAACATATATAAGGTTTTGAAAGATTTTCAGTCTAAGCATACATGTGTAAGGGATAGGGGAGTCCTAGGTTGTTTATCCTATAGGATCACATCAATGCAATGCGTGGTAATCACTCCTCAATGAGGGGCTACACGTGGCATTAGCGCACCGGTCATCATATCCATAGCTACTCTTTCCCACCCCTTAGCGGTTATTTAAGCGAATGTTATTTAACGACCTCTATGCGTGCTATTACCCGTCCCTTCTTAATGGTCCTGGAGGAAATTAGGACCTCTACCTATAGGCAGTTCTAGACAGACCCCTAAGGTTTAAAAGTAGAAAATACAAGGTGACAGGAAAGAACAAATACGACTTTAGCAAATAAAGGCAGGAAACAACAATTAAGAGGCTCAGATTTACCTCTGTAGATAATGCACGTAAACAGCACGACTCAAACACAAACAAGAGGCATTTTTATTAGACAGGATCCTAAAGCATGATGTCTAAGTGAATATAAAAACACAAAAGATATGCAGTTTTATTTTATCAACCCAAAAGCAGGGGCCCTAATCAATTTACCTACTGATTTTAAGCATGTTAACCATTAAGCAGTANATGTCCTTTTTCATGCATCAGTAGTTTAACTAGGTGTGACTGGGCGAGATCCTATAGCATGGTATCTACTATGCACATGGAGATGCAGAATGGTTGCAGAATTCCTAAAGCATGATTTCTAAATGCACAGGAAGTTACACCATAATTTCAGGATGTGCAGGAGCAACATTTTTTATGTTGATGCTGTTATTTAACCTAGAAGCAGGATTTCTAAGTGATAAATAGGGTCAAATGAGATGATGAAGCAGTAAACCTAAAACATGATATCTAATGCATAACATGCTTAGAATGTATTGATCCTAAACATGGATTCTAATGCACATATAGGAAATGTAAACCTAAGGCATGGTTTCTACCCATTGATATTGATAACATATATAGCTACCCTCCCCTTTTCACCAGCCAACCCCAATATTCGTTTACAATAATTATTACAAACCAATATTTAAATTAATTACATAAGTAGAAAAAGAAAAGATGAAATTACACTATAGGGAGCCTGAAACAGGCCTAGATATACCAAACTGCCCACAGCCTCTAGTGCCAAAGTTTTTCATAACCTTTTCTTGTACGGGTGTGTCAGAGTTCCCTAAGGACCTCAAGGATCCCGGGCAGTACTCACACCCGGATTTCACAACCATAACTGAGTAATTGGAGTGTGGAAATGCTAGCTCCAATGCATCAGAGTTCAGAGGGATCTCATAGGGATCCCTAAGCAGTCACACATTGGAGAGGCAGAACTTAAGGACCTAAGAGTAGAGTGAGAGTACTTGACATAGTTTTGAAAGGGTTTGATAGGAAAGTAGTTATTGAAAGAGACTCAGTAGAAATATAATTATAAAATAAGAGAGAGTTTTTTAGTAAAACAACTTTTGAGGAGAGTAGGGCAATTAACAAACACAGATCAAACACAGAACTAAAGCAGGTTCAGCATCACAAATAAAACAAACCTTCACACAGGGGTGATGGGAACTGGTGAAACATAGAGCACATAATGTACAATCATAGCAGTTCTTGCATGGAATAGCATGAACTCCATAATCAACACAGAATCAAGAAACTTAGGGTACAAATTCTTTTGCCAAAGAAAGGTTCATACTAGAAACCAGATAAACACAGAATTGAATAGAGTCACATTGAGACATACTACAAAAGGGTGGTAACATATTTATGCTGATCCAAGGGGAGTAATACATAACATAACATGCTAGATAGACAAAAATGTAAACATGTCAACTACAGGTTGCACAGCAAAACCATAGGTAGAAACAAACTAGAAACAGGATAAACTGAAGTAGTAAAAGAAACATATTGGTTTTGGGACTTGAATTGAAATCAGAACATACCAGTAAAGAAGATAGTAAACACAAAAGTGAAGAATAGGAGAGAACAATAATTAGCCTTGGCTTACAGCCGGCTAACTCAGAACAGTAGCAAGTAACAAAGAAGGAGAGTAGAAATCTTTGAGTGTGAGAGATAGTTTTTGAACCAATGTGTTCGTGTATTGGTGTTAATGAAAGAGCATGCATATATAGTTTTAAACTAGGTAGAATAATAAGGTAAAAATCAAAGTCAAGCAGTAATTATGGGTCTCAGAATCAATCAGTATAAAATCAATATAAGTACTCCTCAATTAAGGGAGTTAAATTCAAACGGTAAAGACAAATAAGGAAGGAGATCGCATAAGACTGGAATATAACACATAAGGAAATATTTCAACACAGTAAGCATAGAACAGGTAATTAGGCTGGGTACATAATATTCTAATTAAGGAAAGACTTGTAAGAATCCATGGACAGTGTAGTCAATCACATAATAAGGCAAGAAAATAACTTATAGTTCAGAATCAGTAGAGAATAAAGGATATCAATCACAGGGAATCAGGGATTCCAATAGAATGCAATATTAACTAAAGGAAAGTACCACAAATGAACGGAAAATATAGGCAGGGAGAAGCAAGAAATCAGAAATCCTAATAAGCCTGGTAAAGTAAAAATCACATAAAATCAGGGATTCAAACTAGAACATAGTACTGATTAGGGGGATTAACATAAATTTCTGAGAATAAGCGAGATAAACATAGTGTATGGAAAAAGAAGCAAGAATCAAAAACTATAATAAGACAAATAGGGTAAAAATCACAAAAGCACAGAACGTTCATGAGAAATAAGCACACATACAGATTAAACGAAAAAATTATCAAAGACAGACTCAAAACCCAAGATTAAGACCAAAAGACTTAGGGTTTTCAACATAATGAATCATATAAAAAGGGAAAAACTTAAATAACCATTTAAACATAGTAAGAATCATAGAATGATACTGAAAATCAGAGGGAAAGTCATTTTTGAAAAAGGGTTAAGAAACCCTAGTTTTGAAGATGAAGAAACGTTTTAAAAATCAGGGAGATTCTTAGGGAAAATAGTAAAGATAACTCCAAATATACTCAGATTTATTGCAGATATGAAGAGTCAAGAGATGAGCTAGGGTTTCATAGAGAGATAACCCAGAGATAGAGAGATTCCGGCTTAGAAGCCATGGATCTAGACGGAAAATAGAAAGGTCTTACTCGGACGGCCAATGGTGGCCTGAGAACGGCATGAAAAGACCATAGGTGTGAGCTGAATAGCCGCTGGTGCCTTGAGGACCTCAGGGTAGCAGGAATTCGTCATGTGAGGGAGCCATGGGGGCTAGGGGTGGTGGTGGAACCACCATTGTCACCGGGGAGCCAACGGCCGGCGAGAGGAGAGTAGGATTTAGCAGAGAGAGCTTGAGAGAGATGAGAGGATGTAACGGCGGAGAGTGATGAGAGAATGAGGGTTTGGGGGGTAGGTCTTTTAGGTTAATTAAGGAAAGAGTGAATCTGGGCCGTTGATATTAAATCAGGCCTGGACCGGGTAATTTTAGTGGATTGGGCCTGGGTATTGGGCTAATTTAATTGGGGTTTGGGGCTGGTTTAGTTTAGGCTAGAATTGAAATGAAATTAGGCTATTTGTTAAATACCTAATTAAATTAATTTGTAAAAATAGGTAATAATCATAAAAATGAATTTCATGCATAAAAAATAATTTAAAATGATTACTTAGTATTTTAAAATACTAATGACTAAGTTTTGGGTAAAAATGGTATAAAATTATATGATTGGGTTATAATTGCAAAGTTATTGCAATTATAGCCAAAAGATGCCAAATTAGTTATTTATTGAATAATTTGGCCTTAATAGGACCATGAATAATAAATTAAATCAAGAAATTCTTTTGAAATCATTTGTGATGTAGTTTTGTAATTATTTATTGGAAATAAAATGCTAGGTAAATTAATAAAAATATAGAAAAATTATGAAAAATACCAATTGTTATTAATGCATGATTTTGAAGGTATATATGCAATTTTAAAATATTTTTGAGAAAAATTGGGTATCAACAGCTGCCCCTCTTTACCTGGAACGGATGAAAGAGTTGTCGAGTAAAGATATGATGGCCAATTTTGACCGAGCAAAACGGTTTGAGAGATTTAGGGTCGCGCCCTAGTTTTTGAGCTGCCTACATATCCCTGGTTTTACAGTAATCAGGCCGTATGTAGTTCCAGATTCATCGACGAAGTATATCGATGAAGTTATCACAAGAGCGGATGCAACATCTAGGGCTGGATGAATGAACGGTTCACTGAAGGGATTAGGTTTGATATGGCTAGGAGAACTGGAGCTGGATTGCTCCTGCTGGGATAGTCGTTGCTCATCAGGTTACCTGCAAATAAGAATACTGCAAGTGTATATTGTGCATAAATTTAAACAAGATACAGGTTCCATGAAAGTTATCTTCAGACGGTTAGGGATGACGTCCTCAGACCATGATGTCCTGGGCCATGAATTGTTTGATGAAAGACTCGCAGGCCATGAAATGATGTTTTCGAGCTATGAAGATGGTGCCTCCAAACTATGACGCCTTTGAATAATGATAGTGCAAGATTGAGAGAGATCCTCAGGCCATGACATGGTGTGTTCCGGTATGAGGATGATGTCGTTATACTATGATGCCTTTGGACAAGTTGGCGATATTTCAGCCCATGAGATGCAATAACATGATGTCAACAAGGAAAGTCTTAGTCTTGCGAATTGGGGGGCAGAGCTTAGCCCGAAAGAGAAGCGAAGTAAATAATGCTTGAGAGACAGCGTTTAGTCTCGGTGAAAAGAAAATTGGAGGCAGAGCTTAGCCTCATGCAAGTATGGAGACAGAGCTTAGCCTCATGCAAGATGTGGAAGGCAGGGATTAACCTTATTCAGAATGGAGGCAGAGCTTAGCCTCATGTAAAATGAAGGCAGAAATTAGCCTTATGCAAATGGAGGCAGAGCTTCGCCCCATGAAAAATGGAGATAGAGCTTAGTTTCATGCAGAGATGTGGAAGGAAAAGATTAGCCTTATGCAGAATGAAGGCATAGATTAGCCTTATGCAAGAGAAGGAAGAGATTAGCCTTATGCAAGATGGAAGGCAGAGATTAGCCTTATGAAAATGGAGGTAGAGATTAATATCATGCAGATAGGAAGGCAGCGATTAGCCTTATGCAAATAGAGGCAGAGCTAAGCCTCATGCAAAATGCGGGACAGAGCTTTAGTCCCATGCAAGATGAAGGCGGAGCTTAGCCTTGTGTAGAAGAATAAATAGCAAATGATAGTAGAATTTCTTAGCTGGTAGCAGATTTCGACATTGCTATTATTCTGAGAATTGTGGCTACGGAGCATGTTTGTTCTTTGTGCTGATAGCAAATTTTGGCAATTGCAACTATTTTGAGAATTGTGACTTTGAAGCGTGTTTATCATTTGTTCCTGCATCCAAAGAAAATCGTGAGTTCTGTGAATGGGGAAGGTCAGTTTGTATCCCCTCTGGCTTTGCTCAACTCGCTCTGTCTGGTCTGATGGTCCTGTTCAAGTTATCGGGGTGGCGTTTGCTAAACAGAGCTATATTTTTAAAATAAGCATGCATGATTTTGTAAAGACATAATATGAAATATATTTCAAGAAATTTAGATGAACCGACGACTGTGACACAGTTCAAGACATTGCAACCTCTCATGTTATAGAATTTTGAGGGTCCAGTTTGATAGGTTGACGACTCTGGTTGTTGCGCAGGCTGCGATTGGCTGAACTTGCTTCGGAATTTTAAGGGTCCTCCTCAAAATTCTGCCCCACTTTCCAATTGCGGGGGAAATGAGATTTTTATTGAATTATGACCGAACCTATAGGGTTGTCTACGTATCCCCTCTTAAACGGGAATCAGGTCAGGCATAGTTCAATTTACATCATTTGATAAATAGCATAAAGAATTACACATAGTATCGTTTGACTGCATCTGAATTGATTGGCTTTGGCCAGACTTCTCCGTCCATTTATGCAAGTATAAGAGCTCCTCCTATCAATACTCGGTGAACCATGTATGGACCTTGCCAGTTGGGAGAGAATTTCCCTTTGGCTTTATCTTGATGTGGAAAGATCTTCTTTAACACCAGCTGCCCTGGTGTGAACTGTCTTGGTTTGACTCTTTTGTTGAAGGATCTGGTCATTCTGTTCTGATAAAGTTGTATGTGACATACTGCATTCATTCTTTTCCCGTCTATGAGGGCTAGTTGCTCATAACGACTTTTTACCCACTCTTCATCGCTGAGCTCAGCTTCTTGTATGATCCTTAAGGAATGAATCTCCACTTCGGCGGGAATAACAGCTTCCGTACCATAAACCAGCAAATAAGGAGTTGCCCCAGTTGATGTGCGGACTGTGGTGCAGTATCCCAGTAAGGCAAATGATAGATTTTCGTTCCACTGTCTGTGTTTTTGTATCATCTTTCTCAATATCTTCTTAATGTTCTTGTTGGCGGCTTCTACAGCTCCATTCATCTGAGGTCTATAGGTTATGGAATTCTTGTGCTTGATTTTGAAAGTCTCGCACATGGCTTTCATCAGATCACTATTTAGGTTGGATCCATTTGTCGGTGATGATCGATTCTGGAACTACGAACCGACAAACAATACGGTCGCAGAAAAAGTCTTCCACAACTTTCTTAGTTACTGCTTTGTAGGACGCTTCTTCGACCCACTTGGTGAAGTAATCAATAGCTACTAAGATGAACTCGTGTCCATTTGAGGCTGTAGGCTCAATCGGTCCAATAACGTCCATTCCCCAGGCGATGAATGGCCAAGGTGATCTTGTTGCATTGAGCTCGTTTGGGGGTACCTTTATCATATCTGCATGTACCTGACATCGGTAGCATTTGCGGACATATTGGATGCAGCCCGTTTCCATGGTCATCCAGAAGTAACCAGCTCTGAGTATCTTCTTGGCCAAGACAAAACAATTCATATGTGGGCCACAGGTCCAGCGTGTATCTCTTCAAGTAGTCTGGAGGCTTCCTTTGCATCGACACATCTCAATAATCTCATATCGGGAGTTCTCCTGTACAGGGTTCCTCCGCTGTGAAAGAAACTGTTGGACAATCTCCGAAGTGTGCGTTTCTGAGTGTGATTTGCAAGCTCTGGGTACTTTCCCTTTGACAGATATTCCTTGATATCATGGAACCATGGTTTTCCGTATACTTCTTCTTCAATGTGGGCACAATATGCCGACTTGCTATGGATCTTTACTGGAATAGGATCAATGAAGTTCTTATTTGGATGATGTATCATGGATGATAGAGTGGTCAGTGCATCGGCAAACTCGTTCTGAATTCTGGGGACGTGCCGAAATTGTGTCTTTGTGAACCTCTTTCTCGATTCCTGCATGTGGTGCAGATACGGAAGTATCTTGGAATTCTTGGTATCCCATTCTCCTTGTACTTGGTGTATTAGCATGTCTGAATCACCAATTACTAGCAACTCTTAAATATTCATGTCAATGGTCATGTTGAGCCCTAGGATGTAGGCTTCATACTCTGCCACATTGTTGGTGCAGAGGAATCTGAGTTTAGTAGATACCAGATAATGTTAGCCTATTTTCGACACCAAGACTGCTCCAATATCGATCCCTTTGAAATTGGATGCTCCGTCGAAGAACATTCTCCAGTCGTCATAGGATTCAGCAATGTCTTCTCCTATGAATAATACTTCTTCATCAGGAAAATATGTTTTTAGAGGTTCGTATTCTCCTCCCACAGGGTTCTCGGCAAGATGATCTGCCAATGCTTGTCCCTTGACCACTTTCTGAGTCACATACACGATGTCAATTTCACTTAGCAGAATTTTCCACTTGGCCAGCTTGCCAGTGGGCATTGGCTTCTGAAAGATGTACTTCAAGGGATACATCCTTGATATGAGATATGTCGCGTAGGCACAGAAGTAGTGCCTCAGCTTCTGGGCTACCCAGGTTAGAGCACAGCAGGTATGCTCCAGTAGAGAATACCATGCCTCGTATGGAGTGAACTTCTTACTCAGATAATAGATATCATGTTCCTTTCTTCCTGTCTCGTTGCGCTGCCCCAGAATGCTGCCGAAAGCTCCATCTAATACTGCAAGGTAGAGTAGCAAGGGTCTACCTGGATCTGGCGGTACCAAGACTGGTGGTGTTGACAAGTATTCCTTGATTTTGTCGAAAACTTTTTGACAATCCTTGGTCCATTTAGTTGCAGCATCCTTTTTTAACATCTTGAAGATCGGTTCACATATGACCGTGGACTGGGCTATAAACTGGCTGATGTAGTTAAGGCGCCCCAGGAAACTCATCACATCTTTCTTGTTCTTTGGCGGTGGTAATTCTTGGATGGCTTTAACTTTTGATGGATCCAGTTCTATACTCAACGGTTGACAATGAACCCAAGCAATTTTCCGATAGGAACCCTGAATGCACACTTCGCGGGCTTTAATTTCAGGTTGTATTTCCGCAACCTGTTGAAGAACCTCCCCAGACCTGCTATATGTTCAGTGGCTTTCTTGGACTTGAATGACGTCGTCCACATATACCTCTATCTCTTTATGTATCATGTCATGGAAGATAGTGGTCACAACCCTCATATAAGTGGCCCCAGCATTCTTTAAGCCGAATGGCATCATCTTATAACAGTAGACTCCCCACGGCGTGATGAAAGCCGTTTTCTCAGCCTCTTCTTCGTCCATCCAAATCTGATGGTATCTGGAAAAACAATCCACGAACGACTGAAGTTCATGCTTTGCACAATTGTCAATCAGGATGTGTATGTTTGGAAGGGGGAAATCGTCCTTTGGACTAGCCCGGTTGAGATCCCGGTAGTCGACACAAACCCTGACCTTCCCATCCCTCTTCGGTACTGGCACGATGTTGGCTAACTATGTCGGATATTCAACTACCCTGAGAACCTTGGCTTTGATTTGCTTGGTAATTTCCTCTTTGATTTTAAGACTCATGTCAGGCTTGAACTTTCTGAGCTTCTGTTTTACTGGTGGACACATTGGATTGGTTGGAAATTTGTGAGCCACAATAGATGTACTTAGACCAGTCATGTCGTCGTACAACCATGAAAATATGTCCTCATACTCTTTCAAGAATTGGGTGTATTCCTTTTTATCTGATTGCGATAAATGGATGTTGATGCGAGTTTCTTTGACAATCCCTGAATCTCCCAGGTTGACTACCTCAGTTTCGTCCAGGTTGGACTTAGTTCTGTTCTCGAAATCCTTAAATTCTCTGACAATTTCATCAGGTATGACATCCTCTTCTTCTAGATCATTGTCCTTTTATTGCGTTGTCTCATTGCATGTCACAGTCATTGGTTTATCAGGACAAGAAATAGTAATGTTGTATAGATAAAAGTAATGAGAGAAAAAATGGTAATAAATACTGATTCGTTGAAATGTAAAAGTGATTTTGATAATTTAAACAAACCATTTTGAAAGATAGGGATTTTATTGGAAAACAAAAATGTGAAAATGAAATCATTAGCAAAAATGAAATAAATAATGTTGTTCAGCCTTGCTACCCTGGGACTCATCGAGCCCTGGATGGTCTGACGGTCCAATTCTTGAGGAGTGATCTCTTTCTCATAGCTTGGCTGGTAGGGCCTTCCTCTTCCTCTTCCTCAACAATAACACAACAGTCCATGCCTTCGTCTTCCAGGAATAGATTCTTCAAAGCTGCTAGAGTTTCTTCTTTTTCTGACCCCCATATGATATCATCTTACTGGAAAGTCTGCTCCAAATTTGGTATAGGCTGTTCCAATGGATAGTAGGGACTGCACCATGGGGGCGACCAGTCTTCGTACTCCTGCCAAGTGTATTTGTATCCCAGCCCAAAAGGGGTGCCATGGTGCTTCAACTGTATTGGTTTGGAAATCCCCTGAAGATTCTTACCGAGCCTTTTGCCAGGCTTGTACCTGCTCCAGTTCAATATGCTTTCGATCTTACTATCCCACCACTTATCATTGTCTATTGAGTTGACTCGCTCGATGTGATGATAGGTTTCTCCACCCAGCCTTCTTCTACCTTCACCCATCGGGATGGTCTGGCGACTATAGATAGGTTTGCTTCCATCTCCGTGGATGATTACTTCCTGGTGGTTCCATTCAAATTTCACTGTCTGATGCAATGTTGATGTCATAGCCCCAGCGGTATGTATCCACGGCCGCCCCAATAACATGTTATATGAAGCGGATACATCTATCACCTGAAATTCAATCTCAAACCATCTAGGTCCCATCTGTAGACAAAGACTGATTTCTCCAATGGTGGCCCTCTAAGAACTGTCGAAAGCCTTCACATTCATTGACCCTTCTCTTATCTCGTACACTCCTTTTCCCAATCTTTTGAAGATTTTCAATGGGCAAATGTTGAGGCTGGATCCTCCGTCAATTAGAACCCTGGTAATGAAATGATCTTCACATTGCACAGTAATGTGCAGTGCCTTGTTATGACTTAGCCCTTCAGGTGGCAGCTCGTCCTAGTGGAAAGTGATCTTGTGACTTTCCAGCACCTGTCCTACCATGTTGGCCATTTATTGGTGATGTTATTAGTCACATATGCTTCGTTCAACACTCTCATCAAAGCATTCCTGTGTATTTCCGAGTTCTATAGCAATGACAGGATGGATATTTGGGCTGGAGTCTTGCTCAGTTAATCTATGACTGAATATTCTTTGGCTTGCACCTTTCTCCAAAGATCATCTGAACCTGTTTCAATGACGGGTGGCCTGTTGGAAGCATGTTTGCTAGACTCTGCCAAGTGTTCAGGTGTATAGACCCTGTCGGTCCTGGTCATCCCCTGTGCGGCACCAGCTTCTTCCATCTTAGCCTTACCTTTCCTTCTTGCTTCAGCCACGTAGTCCCAAAGTACGGCATTGGTGTTGAAAAGTGGAGGGGTTGACACTATCCTTATAATTGGTGCGGCTATCTTCACTTCAAATGGGACAGGTGTCGTGGCAGGTGGGATTACCTCAACCTCAAACGGCACAGGTGCATACACAGGTGGTGTCACTTCAAACTTGAATGGGACTGACGCAGCTACCTCAACATCTCCTGACGGTTGAATCTGGACTATGATAAGATTAAGTGTGACCGCTGGCTTCTTTGGGTCATCACCTTCTTTGATCAATTCGATCGACCCCTCTGGGTCCCATTCTTCGTCTATTTCTATCATGTTGATGCCTTCACCCCTATGGTCTGGGAGTGTATTGTTGTGGACATTAGGAGTAGCTTCCTTTGCTTGGATGACCTAATTATCAATCAAAGACTGGATTTTATCCTTAAGTGAACGGCATTCATCAATTGTATGCCCCTTCATGCCGGAATAGTATGCACAGGTTTTATTTGGGTTGACCCATTGGGATGGATTTTCAGGGGTTACAGCAGGTATAGGAGTAACATAACCAGCAACTTTTAATCTTTCGTACAACTGGTCAATAGGTTCAGCAATGGCAGTATATTGCTTGGGCGGCCTGCGATCAAAATTGGGTCGAGGTCTTAGAAAATTTTGGCGAGCAGGGAGTGACTGGAAGTGAGAGGCTTGAGAGTACTATGTATGAAAAACAGTGGTTGGTTGGGAATATCTGGGAGAAGTAGGCTGATAGGTAGGTGGTGGAGATGACTGATATGTTGGTAGAGGTGCTGACTGATATGTGGGCGGGGGTGCTTGGTAGGTGAGTGGAGAAGTTCGATATGTCGGTGGGGATTTGGGTCCCTCTACAACCATTACGGCCTCTACATCTTTCTTTTTGGATATGCCGCCAGACAATAGGGCCTTGTTCGTGGCCTGTAATTCTTCAAAATTGGTAACCATTCCACTTTTAATCCCTTCTTTGATTCTCTCACATAACTTGATGATGTCAGAGAATTTGTGGTTTTCAATCACCATCAGCCGCTCATAATACTGCGGGTCTTGTGCCCGGACGAAGAATTTGTTCATTTGTTCTTCATCTAGGGCAAGCCTGACCTTGGATACTTCAGATCTCCAACGAATAGCATACTCGCAAAAAGTTTCGGTGGGCTTCTTCTTGAGGTTCTGGATATAAAATACGTCTGGAGCATTCTCCGTATTGAACCTGAACCGATCCATGAAATCTGAGGCCATGCCTACACAGTTGGACCACTTCTTAGGGTCTTGGTTGATATACCAAGACAAAGCATCTCCGGTGAGGCTTCTCATGAACAATTTCATGCGAATCTTCTCGTATCTTC
The DNA here is from genome assembly GCA_005239505.1 of Nicotiana paniculata. NCBI lineage: Eukaryota > Viridiplantae > Streptophyta > Magnoliopsida > Solanales > Solanaceae > Nicotiana > Nicotiana paniculata. Next base: position 57,960 of record ML305740.1, on the reverse strand, counting down.
CTACTCCAACCAATTTATCATAATAGGTTCTCAGATGGACCCTGGGATCACTTGTACCATCGAACATCTCAAACTTAGGAGGTTTGTAACCCTCTGGTAGTTCAACATCAGGCTGTATGCAGATATCTTCATAGTTCAATCCCTCAACTCTTTTACTTCCTTCGACGCTCTGGACTCGGCTAGTTAGTCACTTGAGTTCTTCGGCCAAGTTATTAATGAGAATATCCTTCACCACTGGATTCAGGTGTGTAATAAATAGGTAGAGTGGAGTGAGCTAGAGTCTTCACGTATATGAGGTTGTTATGATGGCCTGGCGCCTGAGCATAAAGGTGGTCATCTGTGGAGCTTTGTGGTTCAGGGATGATCAGTAGGGTATTTCTCGGAGTGTGGAAAGTGTTGTATTGTGGTGGAATACTTTGATTTTTTGGTGGAGTTATACGGTGGTGAGTTGTGGGAGGGTTCTGTTTGTTTGCGGTATTCTGAGGAGGTATAGGGTTTTGGGTGTTCGGATGATTGACACCTGGAACACTAAGTGAGAAGGACAGGTTCACCAAGTTTCGCACATGTTCAAGCTCCCCTTGGAGTTTCAACAACCTTTGCTCGAGTTGTGACATAGCATCATTCTGAACCTGAGTGCCTTGATTGTCATTATCTTCTATTCATTCAGCTGTCATTGTGTTTTCCTTTCTGATATTGCTCAAATCTTCCATTTCACCTTTGCCTTTGCCTTTAAGTGGACTAAGAGGAGGAGAAGATGGAGGGCCCCTGGATCTTGTAGGTATGATGATGATGCCAGAATGCACAAACCAACCTTTGGGGAGGGGAATAATCAAAAGAAAGACAACAAAAACAAAAGGTAGCTAACTGAGTGAGGATCATGAGAAAATATTGCAGTATTTAAACACATAGTGCAGGAATATAAAAGCGTGTCCTAATTTGGGAGCCTCGTTGTGCCCGAGGTAAGCCTAGCGACAAGTTGATTTGGAGAACTTAGATGCCAAAATTCCTCATTTCATTAATGTAAAAATAGACGAATCCAAAACGACACTAAAATAATAAGCAGGAAATAAAGTCACTAATGGCCATTGGCCTTATTACATTGATAAAAGCAAAAGAAAAGAAATCCTATCCTACTTGGTCCTAGAAAGACCTTCCCCAGATTCGGCATCTTTGATCCCATCGAACAGGTTCCCTAGATCACGCAGTCCTAGCAGTAGGTATGCTCTATCCAGATGTCCTCCTTCATTCCCCTCAGCTTTCTGACAGTCTTTGACCCTCTTGTTGATTTTACCTTCCAGCTCTATTATGCCTCGCTCCAAGTATTCTAGCTTCTTGTTGGAACAAATGGCCATGTCTTTCCATTCTTCAATCAACCTTTGTTGGTTTCATGTATCTTCGGTGCTTATTATCAGACTCGTGGATCCTCTTGCGCAACCGATTGTACTTGACTTGAGCCTCGGCACTCTCGTCTATGATTCTGTGGCCTCGATGATACCTGGCATGACTAACCCATCCAGGTCATCTTCTAACCACCTCGGGTAGAAAGGTGCACATCCTGCGTGGTACCAATCTGGTTCAATTGTGTTCTTCTCCATTATGATTTTGCAGTGCCACATGTGTTGGGCTCGGTACTTATGGGGAACATCATCATCCTGGAAGTCAGCTCGAAAATGGCTCATCTTGTCGACCCTTGGCACAACTTGCTTTCTGTCTGCTTGTCTCATGACTCGGAGAGGAACGTAAGGATATATACCTCTCAACCCGATTAGCACCAAGTGTGGTGCATCCCTGGACCTGACGATTAATTCTTCTGTTGGAAACCATTCGAACATCCATTGTACCTGCTCCTCAGTTAGATTATCAAAGAACTCTACCCACTCCCTGGCAGTCTCTGGCTGAGCAAATCTGTCGGGAATATATGTCATCCGCTTGGGGTGATGGAAAGCGCTGTGGTCATTCCAAGCCCTGCACGAAATTTCTTGGTGGTATTGACCCTTTTGGAGATTTTCAAGATCCATAGTTGTAGTAACAGATTGCAACCCTCGAAGTGCTTAGCTCCTCTTTGACAATGTTCCAAACCTCGGTAAATGTCTGTTATGATCATCGGAACAATGCTGAAGGATTGCCCATCAATCCCCTCCATCAAAGCCTTGGTTACCATGGCCAACCTAGTGTGGATCCTTTCCTTCTTTGTTGGAAACACTATTAGTCCCAGAAAACATGAAATGAATACAAACACCCTACGGTGAATGTGCCCCAAAGATGTAATGGCAAATTCGTCGTGGTAGGTACGGTATGATTTGCTATGACCGTACCTTTCATATAAGTACTCAAAGGGTATGTATGACTGTTTCAGACATTCTAACTCAGCATTCTTCTCCAGACCCATCATTTTTAGAAAGCCCTTGCCTGTGCGATTTTCAGGCACCAACAACCCAGAGGTTTCCCAGACTAACCAAGCTAGTCCTCCTATCTCTTCTAGCAGTGGTGTCATCTCAATGTTCCCAAAGCGAAAGACGACTCTTTCACTATCCCAAATAAGGTGGCAGCCTCGATCAACATGTTGTTGGGTTGGATGTCTAGGAGAGACAGTAAATTTCCTAGGTATTTCTTGACGTGTTTCTTATCACTGGAGGAAAGGTCTTCCCGCCAGTTCAGGAGCTTTGGATGGATATTGCTGACCATGCCGAATCTAGGGACGTCGTGCCTCATATTTCTGCAAGACAAACATAGTTAGGCCCTTAACCCCGTCAGACTCGACTATGTATACACTTATGATTAGTATACAAGCATTTAGTTCTCCAAATAAATGCACAGAACGTGATTGTGTCCGTTGGGATTATGAAAACCCCGATGGACTTGGACAAGGCTGTCTTAAAGGGTTATTGTGTGGAAAACACATTAACCTAGCTAAGTTTGACCATGATGCATGCACAGTATAACAGAGTAAGGTTTCTATGGGGTCTTAGACCGGTACCCTTGAGCGGACAACTCAAGGGGGGAAAGGCACGGAACCGTCGACTGCACCGCTGATCGACTAGTTTTACCGCAAATAAGCCTTTCCGAATTTAGGGGGTGATATAAAATAGGAAGACCACAACCACTCATCAAGCGTTTCTATAGGATTTGTATTGGCACGAGTAGAATATGATGTTAAGCATGATTATGCAACAATAAAATAAGCAATAAAAGCATGTTGTCATGTATTTGCACGTTATGAAAGCGGTAAATACAGCAGTTATGATTGAAAAGCAGTTACAAAGGAAAACAAAAAGAAACATGTCGGTTTCATTTAAAAGAATAAATACTTGGGAAAGTAAACAATTAATTGAACATAAAGGAAGGAGTGCAGGTTTTAGCAAAATAAAGACAAATCCACAAAGCAGTTTGAAATGGTAAAAGCCTAGAAGTCCCCAGCAGAGTCTCCATGCTGTCGCGCCTCCTTTTTCCTCTCCTTTCGGATCAGTCAGGGTTTTTGACATTATTGGGACAACTCGTTTCCTTTTGGGAAAAGGGGTATGTAAGGAATTGAAGAGTTGCCACTTAACGAATTAAGGTGCGTTAGGGCACCTACTAAGGGTCATTATAACACAGATTTGAATAACCAGAGATTGGGTAAGGGCTTGAAATTACTTCAAGGGGAAGGTGTTAGGCACCCCTCAAAGTCCACAACTCTGGTCCCGGCCAAACAAGCTTTGTGAATTTAAACAAGTAGCAAATAAGCTTAAACAAATAAAGGTTTTGAAAAGATTCGCAGTCTAAGCACACATGAGAAGTAAAGTTTTAGAAGATTTAAAGTCTAAGAACATATATAAGGTTTTGAAAGATTTATAGTCTAAGAACACGTGTGTAAGGGATATGGGAGTCCTAGATTGTTTATCCTATAGGATCACATCAATGCAATGCGCAGTAATCACTCCTCAGTGAGGGGCTACACGTGGAATTAGCGCACTGGTCATCATATCCACATCTACCCTTTCCCACCCCTTAGCGGTTATTTAAGCGAGTGTTGTTTAACGACCTCTATGCATGTTGTTACCCGTCCCTTCTTAATGGTCCTGGAGGAAATTAGGACCTCTAACTATAGGCAATTCTAGACAGACCCCTAAGGTTTAAAAGGAGAAAATACTAGGCGATAGGCAAGAACAAATAGGTCTTTAGCAAATAAAGGCAGGAAAGAACAATTAAGAGGCTCAGATTTACCTCCACAGATAATGCACGTAAACAGCACGACTCAAACACAAACAAGAGGCATTTTTATTAGACAGGATCCTAAAGCATGATGTCTAAGTGAATATCAAAACACAGAAGATATGCAGTTTTATTTTATAACCCCAGAAGCAGGGGCCTAAATCAGTTTGCCTACTGATTTTAAGCATGTTAACCATTAAGAAGTAAACACAAAAGAAACAGTTTTCCATTTTTATAAAGGTTGATTACCTAAGGCTTGCCTAGGGGTGGGGGTAATGCACAATAGTTACTAGAATTGTTAAAAAAAATTTAGAAGTTGTTATACCTAAAGCATGATGTTTTAAGTGATGCAAAATACAGGGATTATTACCAGTTTATTTAAAACAGGATGATAAAATGTGAGACTATCTTATGTCATTTTTCATGTATCAGTAGTTTAACTAGGTGTGACTGGGCGAGATCCTAAAGCATGGTATCTACTATGCACATAGAGATGCAGAATGGTTGCAGAATTCCTAAAGCATGATTTCTAAATGCACAGGAAGTTACAGCATAATTTCAGGATGTGCAGGAGCAACATTTTTTATGTTGATGCTATTATTTAGCCTAGAAGCATGATTTCTAAGTGATAAATAGGGTCAAATGAGATGCTGAAGCAGTAAACCTAAAACATGATATCTAATGCATGACATGCTTATAATATATTGGTCCTAAACATGGATTCTAATGCACATATAGGAAATGTAAACCTAAGGCATGGTTTATACCCATTGATATTGATAACATATATAGCTACCCTCCCCTTTTCACTAGGCAACCCCAATATTCGTTTACAATAATTATTACAAATCAATATTGAAATAAATTACATAAGTAGAAAAAGAAAAGAAGAAATTACAATATACGGAGCCTGAAACAGGCTCAGATATACCAAACTGCCCACAGCCTCAAGTGCCAAAGTTTTTCATAAGCTTTTCTTGTCCGGGTGTGTCAGAGTTCCCTAAGGACCTCAAGGATCCCGGGCAGTGCTCACACCCAGATTTCAACACCATCACTGGGTAAGTGCAGTGTGGAAGTGCCAGCTCCAATGCATCAGAGTTCAAAGGGATCTCATAGGGATCCCTAAGCAGTCACACATTGGAGGGGCAGAACTTAAGGACCTAAGAGTAGAGTGAGAGTACTTGACATAGTTTTGAAAGGGTTTGATAGGAAAACAGTTATTGAAAGAGACTCAGTAGAAATAGTTTTATAAAATAAGAGAGATTTGTTTATAAAAAAACTTTTGAAGAGAGTAAGGCAATTAACAAACACTGATCAAACACAGAACCAAAGCAGGTTCAGCATCACACATAGAACAAACCTTCACACAGGGGTGATGGGAACTGGGGACACATATAGCACATAATGTACAACCATATCGGTTCTTGCAGGGAATAGCATGAACTCCAGAATCAACACAGAATCAAGCAACTTAGGGTACAAATTGTTTTGCCAAAGAAAGGTTCATACTAGAAACCAGATAAACACATAATTGAACAGAGTCATATTGAGACATACTACAAAAGGGGGGTAACATATTTATGTTGATCTTAAGGGGGTTAATACACAACAGAACATGCTAGATGGACAAAAATGTAAACATGTCAACTATAGGTTGCACAGCAAAACCATAGATAGAAACAAACTAGAAACAGGATAAACTGAAGCAGTAAAAGAAACATATTGGTTCTGGGACTTGAATTGAAATCAGAACATACCAGTAAAGAAGATAGCAACACAAAAGTGAAGAATAGGAGAGAACAATAATTAGCCTTGGCTTGAACCCAACTAACTCAGAACAGTAGCAAGTAACAAAGAAGGAGAGCAGAAAGCTTTGAGTGTGAGAGATAGTTTTTGAACCAATGTGTTCGTGTGTTTGTGTTGATGAGAGAGCATGCATATATAGCTTGAAACTAGGTAGAATAATAAGGTAAGAATAAAAGTCAAGCAGTAATTACGGGGACTCAGAATCAATCAGTATAAAATCAATATAAGTACTCCTCAATTAGGGGAGTTAACTTCAAACGGTAAAGACAAATAAGGAAGGAGATCACATAAGACTGGAATATAACACATAAGGAAATATTTCGACATAGTAAGTATAGAACAGGTAATTAGGCTGGGTACATAATATTCTAATTAAGGAAAGACTTGTAAGAATCGATTGTAGTCAATCATACAATAAGGCAAGAAAATAACTTATAGTTCATAAATCAGTAGAGAATAAAGGATATCAATCACAGGGAATCGGGGATTCCAATAGAAGGAAATATTAACTAAAGGAAAGTACCACAAATGAACGAAAACTATAGGTAGGGAGAAGTAAGAAATCAGAAACCCTAATAAGCCTGGTAAAGTAAAAATCACACAAAATCAGGGATTCAAACTAGAACATAGTACTGATTAGGGGGATTAACACAAATTTCTGAGAATAAGCGAGATAAACACAGCGTATGCAAAAAGAAGCAAGAATCAGAAATCCTAATAAGCCAAACAGGGTAAAAATCACAAAAGCACAGACCGTTCATGAGAAACAAGCACACATACAGATTAAACAAACAAATTATCAAAAACAGACTCAAAACCCAAGATTAAGACCAAAAGTCTTAGGGTTTTCAACATAATGAATCAGATAAAAAGGGAAAAACTTAAATAACCATTTAAACATAGTAAGAATCATAGAATGATACTGAAAATCAGAGGGAAAGTCATTTTTGAAAAAGGGTTAAGAAACCCTAGTTTTGAAGATGAAGAAACGTTTTAAAAATCAGGGAGATTCTTAGGGAATATAGTAAAGATAACTCCAAATATACTCAGATCTATTGCAGATATGAAGAGTCAAGAGATGAGCTAGGGTTTCATAGAGAGATAACCCAGAGATAGAGAGATTCCGGCTTAGAAGCCATGGATCTAGCCGGAAAATAGAAAGGTCTTACTCGGACGGCCAATGGTGGCCTGAGAACGGCATGAAAAGACCCTAGGTTTGAGCTGAACAGCCGCTGGTCCCTTGAGGACCTCAGGGTAGCAGGAATTCGTCATGTGAGGGAGCCATGGGGGCTAGGGGTGGTGGTGGAACCACCATTGTCACCGGGGAGCCAACGGCCGGCGAGAGGAGAGTAGGGTTTAGCAGAGAGAGCTTGAGAGAGATGAGAGGATGTAATGGCGGAGAGTGATGAGAGAATGAGGGTTTGGGGGGATAGGTCTTTTAGGTTAATTAAGGAAAGAGTGAATCTGGGCCGTTGATCAAAATTGATCAAAGGCCGAGATTAAAGCAGGTCTGGACCGAGTAATTTTAGTGGATTGGGCCTGGGTATTGGGCTAATTTAATTGGGGTTTGGGGATGGTTTAGTTTAGGCTAGAATTGAAATGAAATTAGGCTATTTGTTAAATACCCAATTAAATTAATTAAAATAATTTATAAAAATAGTTAATAATCATAAAAATGAATTTCATGCATAGAAAATAATTTAAAATGATTACTTAGTATTTTAAAATAAAAATGACTAAGTTTTGGGTAAAAATGGTATAAAATTATATGATTGGGCTATAATTGCAAAGTTATTGCAATTATAGCCAAAAGATGCCAAATTGGCTATTTATTGAATAATTTGGCCTTAATAGGACCATGAATAATAAATTAAATCAAGAAACGCTTTTAAAATCATTTGTGATGCAGTTTTGTAATTATTTATTGGAAATAAAATGCTAGGTAAATTAATAAAAATACAAAAAAATTATGGAAAATTACCAATTGCTATTAATCCATGATTTTGAAGGTATATATGCAATTTTAAAATATTTTTTGGAAAAAATTAGATATCAACATCATGTTATCATTGTTTTTGGGTTGATTGGCATGAGATTGATTATCCCGAGAGGCTGGAGAGACTGGTGACTGAGTATGGGCCAAAGAGACATGTTGTGAGAGACATTGTGGATCGGGCTACACGCTGCAGCATGCCATGTTGGCTTTATATATATTATTATTATTATATGGATCGGGATGTACGCTGCAGAAGGCCTTATAAGCTTTATTATTATAGATGGGATAGGGCAGCACGCCGCATCAGGTTTTATTAATTCATGATGGAATCGGTTTGAATGTTGTAGCAGGCCATGTTAGCTTATATTAGCGCTTGGGCAGGATCCTCCGCTCCGGAGTCTAATATACCAGCAGTGAGCACAGTACCATACAGTACTGAGTGACTGAGTGTACTGAGTGAATGAGCGTGATGAGTGGGAGTGTGAGACAGTGAGATTTAGTACTCTGAGAGTGTGAGTACACGAGTTCATCATTGTGATGCATTGCATTTGACATGCATACTTGACATACATGCACAAAGATGAATTTCCTCATGCTACACGGTTTTGTGACATTCATGACTTCAAATGCACATTGACATATAGGCATAGAGATATAATTTCCTCATGCTATCTGAGCAGAAATATCTTATCTGTTGTTGAATGTTCTTGGGAAATCACAATTTTTTTCTGATTTACTCATATTTTGGTGATTTCAATGAAAGATATGGGTTTTACTGTTATACCTGAAAAGTATGCCTATTTTTCGTTATTGTGAACGAGCAGAGCATCATATCTTTGAGTTATTATTTGTACTACTTTTATTATATTGTTACGATTTGTTCTTAGCTATTGGTGTTAGACTCTGACGTTGTCCAAGCTCATCATTGCTTTCAACCTAAGGTTAGGTTTGTTACTTATTCAGTACATGGGTCGGTTGTACTCATATTACACTTCTACATCTTATGTGAAGATTTTGGAGCTGATGTTGCTGTGTATGGCGGGAGCTGGCATTGAAGATGTACCTACGTTTTAGTTATAGCTGCCTCTTATTCTTGGTAGCTTTAGATTTATAAATATGTTTATGTACGTTTCGAACAGATGATGTATTTACTTCGTACCAGTTTTGTAAACTTTAAGTATTAGAAGCTCATGATTTGTACTACCAGTCCTTGGGGAGTTGTATAAAATTCAGTTATTTCATTTTTGACTCTTATCATTATCATTATATTGTGTTTTATTATTAATTGGTTTACCTAGCAGGTTGGGTTAGGTGCCATCATGGAAAGTTGGATTTTGGGTTGTGACACGACTCGATCTCATCTTGAGCCAAATTCTTTCTTTTCACAGTTGTGGTGTAGGTTGTGATGTGGTCCTGGTGATCCGAAGTCCCATCGTATTTTGGTATGTCCGACACCTTGAACCTATTTGGAATTAACTTTGGTGCTACGCTCAGCTTAAACGGAAATTGCGTGTATTTTTTCGAATCCGGGCATTTTAGCACTAGTGGTGCGCCCGGAATCTTATCCATCAGAGCGTTAAACGCCTTCGTTTTTGATTCATTCGTTCATTCATTTCCCTCATAAACGTTATGTGCTCGATTATGATGGTATCATTCTCGTTGTTATTCCCAGATCTCTTATCGGTCCCTCCAACTTCGTCGAAACCTATTTCACCCCCTTGGGGTTTTGTTATCGACCCTCTAAGCCTTTTGGTTTGGAGGAACACTGGGGGGAATTTGGACACTTCCGTTCACATTATTGGAGGCGCTTGACAATGCTTGTTTTAACTTCGCCATAACCTGATCCTACCTTGAGAGGTGTTTCATGTTGCGAGTTTCACTGATTGAGTCATCATGTTGGGACAATTCTTTGCGTTCCTCAACGTTGTGTGTGATGTTGGCATCATTAGCTGTCATATCTGATATTTTACTAAGGAAAGAATCAAAACAAGTTAGTAATAAACAAATGAATCAAAGTAATCACGCGGTTATCTATGCCCCATGGTGGGCGCCAAATTGTTTACGCGCAAAATGTTACAATTAAGTTTGTTACGTGGTTTATAGATAAGCGAATTGATTTGATCCGAAAAATAATAAAAAGACAAGATTAATATTAAGATTAGGGATTGAAATCGAAGAAGATAACGAGTCTGACTCCAAACACAGTGTCTCCAAGAAAAAAAGTGATTATAACGATAAAGTGCAAATAAAGTTATCGAATTGAGAGCAAAAGTACGAAAATAAAGTTTTTGTATGCAGAAAGTTCATTTCCTTATAATCGCTACTGAGCCTGCTATTTATAGTTTTATCTAGGGAAATAAGATCCTAGGATCAAGCTCCTCTTAAATGATAATTAAAAAGTCATTGATGAACGTGTAATGGCAGGCCATGAATGCAAATATTCTCTGCAACGGTCACTCATTTAATATTAATGAATAGTCCCTCATTGAATGTTCTCCGATGAAAAACCATTGACCTTTTCCCGTCGACTACGCTCCCTTCGGGTTTTGCCTGATATGAATAACATTTGTTGTATCCTGTATTGATTATTCTCTGACTTGCCCTTTGCCTATCTTTAGTTACACGTGTCATGTTACCGGTTGACCATCCGTTATAAACCAATTTTACCTCTACACGGTTATCCATGAAAAGTGAAGACGAACATCTACAACTTAGACCATATTAAGGTTTAAACGATGTTAAACTTAATTTAATTTTTATGAATATCCAACTCTTAAGGCGTGTCCGCATACTGTTATGTGATTATAGTAATTACACATTTAATTTAGTTATCACTCGTAGCACAATAATTTTACAAATTATTTATTTATTATAACATAATTACTTTGTAACTTTCAACACCATATTTAGTTACACAAATGGTGATTACTTGAATCAAAATGCATCTACATATCAATCGTATTGTTGTTGATGTTATACAACTGTTGTTTTACATTTTTTTCTTAATTCAGTGGAAGCCCTTGTCGTTTGTGCGGAGCAAAAAATAATGACTGATACACATGTCCGTCACAAACTTTTCGTTGTCAAAAGATTATCATGTTTAAATTTAAGACATATAATCCCATCTCCGTGACAAGTTTGTGACGGATTCATTGGTCACAAATTCGTGACAAAATTGTTATAGATCCTCAGTATACATTTTTCTCCTAATGAATTATCACCATGGACTCGTGATTATCAGAATAACAAGTTTTATGGGCACCATGCTTACTTCGATATTTCAAAGCTTAGCATAGGCGTTGGGCCTTTTGCTATTATATTAGTCCAAGTCGCTTAATTTGAATTATGCTCATTTTAACTTTTATATATATACACACACTGCGGACTCCAGGCTTGTGTGATAAGTGTATTATGACTGATGTAGGTGATGTCGTGGATGTTTAAAATGCCTAAATTGACTGAGATATATAATGTTACTTTACAAATGGTGAATAAGAAGATGCAAGTTTAAGTTCTACACTCGCGATACATAGCCAACCTGGATCCCTGATACCTTCAAAAAATTGTTAAGATTAAATTTTACAGCTAAATTTGATGATAATCAAAGTAATTGATAATTTGATATTTTAATTAATGTAACGACTCAGCCGGTCGTTTTGAGTGTTGCTACACCATTCCCCCATTTACTACTCATTTTATGCTTAATTGTTGGAGTCCATTACTCAAATGGTCACTCAACTATCCCAAATTATCTGTTAAAGTCACTTTTCTTTCTTTTGTAATAACAAAGTCACTTAACTATGCCTATAGCACTCAAAATGTCACTCAACTAGATTTTTCAAATTTTCGATTGTCAAATACCTATTTTACCCTCTAAATTATAAATATTTATTTTTTATTATTTTTTAAAAACTTTTTAATATTATGATTTTTTATTTTTTATTTATATTATGGACTTACCTATGTAATAAATAAATTTCTTATTTATAAATTAAAAAAATAATAAGTATTTAAGCATATATAATGTTGGAATAACAAAATAATAAGCATAGTAAAAAAGTTAATTAGAATAATTTGTTCGTAATAATTTCAGTATTAGCAACAAAAATTAAAATAATTATTTACATAACTGAGAACGAAAGAAAATAAAGGTTGTAAAATATATATATATTCCACACATAATATAGAAATAATTATTTAAAAAAAGGTATTTTATAATATACATTATATATGGTTGAAAATTATATTATTATTCCGTCAGCTGAAAACTAATTTTTTATTTTTTATTTTTTAAATAAAATATATGTTTCTATAGGTAAGTCCACAATGTAGATTAAAAAGAAAAAAACTTATAATATTTAAAAGTTAAAAAATTGATAATTTAGATGGTAAAATAGGTATTTGACAACCAAAATTTTGAAAAGTCTAGTTGAGTGACCTTCTGAGTGCTATATGCATAGTTAAGTGACTTTTCCGAGCCTAAAGAGCTTAATGGTGCAACGAGTGCCAAAAAACTCAAAACCTTCCTGTGGGATATGGAGTTGTACTACCATGCTGCCCATGTGCGAGACGAAGACAAGGTTACCATTACGACTATGTACTTGGTGGACAATGCAAAGCTTTGGTGGCGAACGCGCGTGGCAGACAATGTAAGTGCTGGTAGGCCAAAAAGTGACTCTTGGAAAGGGCAGAAAAAAGAGTTAAAGGATCAATTTTTTCCTAGCAATGCGGGCTGGATTTCTAGAAATCGTTTGAAGAAGTTGAAACAAACTAGAACGGTCAGGGATTATGTCAAAGATTTCATTTCGTTGATGCTGGATATAAGCAACATGTATGAGGAAGACAAGCTGCACAATTTCCTTTACGGTTTGCAGTTGTGGGCGCAGATGGAACTCCGAAGGCAGAATGTGAAAGACTTTCCTAGTGCCATCGCTGCCGAGGATGCGTGGGGTGATTTTTGGATGGGACAAGATAGTTCTGATTTCTCTACTACTTCAAAGTCCAAAAACAGGAACAAGGACAAGGCCAAAGAGTGGAGGAAAAACAGGAATGACAAGGGTAATGTTGTTGAGGGCAATGGCAATGGGAAGGAAAAGCAATGTGTTGGACCTTCGTCAAACAAGGGACAAAATAACAAGTTTGATGGTTGTTTTGTTTGTAAAGGACCACACATAGCGAGGGACTGTCCAAAACTTGAAAAGTTCACAACTTTGTTTGCTAAAGAAAAGGTGAAGATGAGACGGAGATGGCATATTTAGGGCCTATGATGGTGCTGAAAAATGCGAAAACTGCTTCGTCGAGGACGACGAATTCTTCGGATAGGGGTGGTTTGTTAGCCCCTTGATAAAATTCCTCGATAGATGTGAGTTGTGACAAGGATTTTCATGATGCCCTTGGCACAAAACCTAAAAACTGGGACAACATCATGACGGACAGCTCGGCGTGACGGACTATGCGTGATTCACAAACGCACCTTGAACGGATGCAACACGCATTTCACATGGACGTGCAGGTTGGCATGACAATGGAAAGGCAAAGCTAAGTCAAAGTAGGGGCCAAGACATGTCAAGGTAAGGCAAGACAAGCAATGACATTGATGTGGGCAGATTTGAGCAAGTTGAGGGTGACTTGACATAAGCGGGCAATTGTGGCAATGGGCGTGTGCGGCTAAGTCAGTGGGCGGCAAGTTGTGGCCATGACATTGGGGCGAAGCAGTGTCAAAGGGCAAGGCTTGGCGCAATGTCAACCTTGGGCACACAACAGCTAGGCAAAATAGGCACATGCAGTGCACAAGCAGCAGCAGTTATAAAAAGTGTGTTGGGCACATGACATGCAGTTGGAAGTTACAACCAAATCCAAAGCATGACTAATCATGGGGCTGAAGTGGAGGCACATTTTTGTATCATGTCTTATCATGATTGCTCATCGGTTGGGGCTTATCAACTGATTGTCTTAGATGTTGCCAAGTGTAGTTGGGCAACATGCACTATAAGTATGTGCATAAGGATGTCCTAAAGGGGCAGAACTTAGTCTTGTGGCAAAATTATTAGCCAAATCCGCTAAAGTGTATTCCTAAGGGTGGGAAATCATTTTGGGCAGGGAACTAGGGTGTTCTTTGTTCTTGGCGTTGGCTTATTGTGTTTTTGTATTTACATATTAATACGAGTTGGGAAGAGATTCCTATAAATTTGTGTGTGCCTTTACTTTTCTTGCTTCATAAATTTAATCTAAGTCCCAAACGTCTTAAAATAATTCTAAGTATTGAAAAGGCTGAAGTCAAGGCTGGACTTGACTGCCGCGCAGTGATAAACCTCGGGCAAAATTTGAGCGACATAAATCACCCCTGTGACAGTAGTCGTAATTGAACTTTGTGGCATTTGGTATCTTTCTATACATGTGGCACCTAACTAAGCATTCCAATATTCGGCAAAATAGAACAGATATAAAGACTGTTCGGATGATGCAACTTTAGAAAAGTAAAGCAAGGTTTAGTTGGTGCTAGATAAAATATCCAACGATTGTATTTCAACCAATCCATCTTTGCTTCTTCCATTTTGCATCTTACTAAGTGGCGGTTAGGAGTTGGGACTTTTTTATATATAATCATCTGGTATGCAAAATTTATTAATTCGACTAATTTAAATTAATGTCGCGTAAGACTTTCTTAGAATTGGTGGAGCTATATAGCTTCAAGGAATTGATGTTTCTTCGTTGAAAAATTATATTGTTTAGATATGTAAAAATATTTTTTATGAATATATATTATGTATTGAATCTGTTTGATTGATTCGTTTATTTACTTCTTTAAATTTTGACATTTTTTTACGAAGATACTGACTCAGTTATTGCCTCTTAGGGAGAAACGCTCTCATACCAAAAAACATATGGCGTTAGGACTTGGCTCCACATAACTCAGTCGTTGGTATTTCTCAATTAAGATTTTCTTAGGGTAAAATGGCAGTAAGAATGAAGTATATCAGTACTAACTTTCTTAATACAAAAAAAAATTCATTCCTATGCAAAATAGTTAATTACCTTGGTTGATGCGGGCTATTTCATTCCAGATGTCCCCATAACAATATAATAGCATATCTGTTCCAAGATACTATACCTGGAACAAATTGGATTGGTTAGCAAGAAAGAAAATTCACATATATAGGCACAATCCAACTACTCATCCTTCATTTGTTTTTCTCCAAAAGGAAAGATACTTTTTCAAGTCCAACTGCCTAACGTGCTCAGGATATGATAGTCAATTCAAAAAAGGATTTAAAAAATCGGTATAAGACGAATTGGATCTTACCTTACACATGCAAGCTATTTCATTTTTCAAGCTATCAACAATAAAATTTTCCAATATTTCTGGAGAAAAAAAAATGTATGATGGAGTTGGAGATATATTCAATTCATTGACGGTAGAGCAAGTACGAGAGCAGGTGGACATTGTTGAAAAGTGAAAAGAGCTAGTAGGTGTCACAATTGTCTTGATTTAGGTCCAACTTGTATTACCATCCTTTTTCCTTTTGTGGCAATTTGACTAGATATGAATGAGAAAATATTGATATTTTAACAGGAATATTGTACTTCAGCTCAGAGGGTAAAATTGGTGATTAATGTTAAATGGCCCACTATAATAGCATTGACCTACTTCCAATGTATATTTGAAGATATGATTAGTTTCTAAATTAAGACTATGAGACTATGAACCACATCAAATCGAAGAATCATGAAAATAGAAATCATTTATCTGTGCTAAAGATATACTCCTAGTTAAGTAAATAAGGTCAATGCTTCTCCTATAAGAACTCAAGTTTTTATAACATACACATATAATATGAGTAGATAGAGATCATCGGTTTAAGTCTCATTGTGGGCGATGGAATTTTTCATGTGTTTGGATCACAAAAAAAAAATTAGGCTCGTACTTGCAAAAAAAATTAAAATATAAAAATAAGTAGAAGTTTGGTAACAAAATTCAACCCTATGTTCAAGTTCAAATTCGGTACTTGATATACAAAATGCTGTAATTTGTAGAAATATGTTTTATTTACATGAAATTGTAGAAAGGGTGATTAAATTAGAGAAAAGTAGGTATGAGTAAAGATTAGAAAGCATAAAATATTAAAATCCAAATAAAAGAGGAATTGCCTCAATGATGCCATGGTGAGCTGGTGTAATAATAAATGTGTGTGCTGTTATGTGTTTCTCGACGCATATAAAATGGCATGTTCAGCCCTCTAAACCAAGCACAACCAAAAAGATCATAGCTAAAGCAACAATCTTCTTTTCTTGTTAAAACCTCTTCTGACAAACTCTTCAAGAAAAAGAAAAAATGAAAGCAGGTGCAGTTGAACTTGGTCATGGTTCCAAGGTTACAGCTAGAGTTCCACAAAGAGGGGTGAATAGAGGAATGTCTATACTTGACTTATTTCTAAGGATAATCGCCATAATTGCCACCTTAGGAAGTGCCATTGCTATGGGAACTACTAATGAAACACTACCATTTTTCACTCAGTTTGTTCGTTTCAGGGCCAAGTATAGCGATCTTCCCACGTTCACGTAAGCACTTTTATATATATATATATATATATATATCTTGATCACCATGCATGTCAGTGTATATACAAATTATATTTTGCAAAGATTTTAGTACGTAATTAATCCACACATGCGTGTTGATGATATACAGGTTCTTTGTGGTGGCAAATGCAATAGTAAGTGCATATCTGGTACTTTCTCTGGGGATGTCCATCTTCCACATCATGAGAAATAGAGCACAAGCAAGCAGGATTGCCTTAATATTCTTTGACGCGGTATTTCCTTTTCCTTTGTTTTTCCTTTTTGGATTTAGTTTATATTTATCACAGAATTGGCAAGTATAAGTTAATTACTATTTTTACTAGGTCATCAATTAATGGTTGTTACAAAAATATTTACACTATAAGCAACCTGATTATGTAATTATATATTTATCATCATCCGTGTGAAGAACTAAAATTCCTCTCTTTTATATGGGGATTGGAGTTTGACCTGTTATGGTAGGTTAGTTGCATTTAATTTTGTACTAAAAAAAGGCAGTCTGATGCATTAAGCCCGCGCTATGCGAGATATCCAAGAAAAGATAGGGCCACAGGGGTCTGTTGCACGCAGCCGTACCCTGCACTTAATTTATACCAAGTTATCACTTAATAAATGCGTGATTATAATATAGAAGATTTTTCTTAATTACATGATAGAACTTAAAGTAACATCGTAGTGTCTCATTTTCAAATGAAGGCAATGTTGGCGCTATTGACAGCGGGAGCATCAGCATCAGCAGCAATAGTGTACTTAGCACACAAAGGAAATACAAAGGCAAACTGGTTTCCAATCTGCCAACAATACGACTCCTTTTGCCATCGTACTTCTGGATCCTTAGTTGGTTCCTTCATAGGAATTATAATTTTCATACTCTTAGTCTTACTCTCTGCTGTCGCCCTTTCTCGTCGTTGATTAATTTTATTTCCTGCCCAGCTGTATGTATCACTTAATTAGAATGTGTGCTCCTCCGTATGTTTTTCAAGATTTGAGTTTACTTACCTTGTATCTCTCATGTTTTAAGAGGTTGTTCCTTGTGTATCTCTCATGTTTGAGTTTCCATTTTATGTGTAATCAATGATTCTTCTGTACAAGAAATTATATGAACGGTTTGTTTTACATTGTGGGTTTTTGCGTTCTTTTTCGGCGTTAAACAAGGTTATACACATCATTTTTCTCCTTCACGCGCAAGAATTATTACTCCATTCCTTTCTAATTTAAAACCTAATCCTCCTACATTTGAAAATATTTTGCACTTAAACATTCTCGTCTTATCCTTAACGACATACTCTTAGTATATTAAAGACATACCAACATACTTTTGGCACTTTTATATGTATTTTGCTTGTGTCTAATAATACCATAATATCACTGAATACTGACCTCTAAAATATTTGCAAATACTAATGGAATATTGAAAAACCTTTTCAAGAAGTACTTCAAGTGAATCCACTTACAAAATCTTCAACTTTTTCCCAAGTAAAACTCATATCCAAATACAAAAAATTCCAAATACTATTTCAACTTCAACTACACCCCCACCCACCCACCCACCCCCCTTCTTTTTTTCTACCATTGTGATTTTGCAGTTTGCAATGGCCTAAATACAAGAGCGCTACAACGCTTGTAGAGCCTGGTACTTGTGGCTTTCATATAAGTGAAACCTATATATAAAAAAATGACAGAGGCAACTATACTCAGACCAAATATAACAACAGATACATATAGCAAAAAGACAAAGACAAACCTAGACATTCACAAACGTTGGTACAAGATATTTCATCCCCCTTTATTCTTCCTACCAAATCCAACATCAGAAAGAAATCTGGACAAAAATCCCCCATTCTGCTTGCCATTATTTATATTATCACTTGAATCCCGCAAATTGCTTATCAGAGACCAGTGAGTTTCAAAATCAGGTTCATATCCACATCGTTGCATGGAACGTAGGAGCTCAGATGCCTTGTTAAGATTGTTCTGGGAGCGATACATGTTGATCAGCAATAAATATGTTTCCCTGCTCGGGATTTCACTAATCTGAATCATTGAATCAAGTTGTTTTTCTGCCTCTTCAAGTTGTCCTCCTTCACTTAAGCTCTTGATTAGAATGCTCCAAGTGTTTATGCTAGGCCTTTGATTTCTACATAACATCTCTGTATGGAAATTCAGCGCTACATCCAGTTTACGCCAAGTACAGAAATTCTGAATCACATAATCGAAACTGCTAGACTCGGGCACATTCCCTTTTCTCAACATAATGTCCATAAGATCTACTGATTTATCTACCCTTCCGTGCTGACAAAGTCGCTTAATCAGATAATTATAATCAATATTTTCAGGAATGAGGCCTTTTATTGCCATCCGGTCCAAAAAGTTTATGGCTTCACTTAGCTTACCATGAGAAAGAAGGGTCTCCACTATATTAATTTGAATGACTGAACCATGATTCCAACCTCTAAACTCCATTTCCTTGCTCAAGGTTAAAGCTTCTTCAAGCTCCTCATAACAACAAAGGCATTTTATCACCTCTCTCAAACTACGGTTACTTGGCCGCAGATCCTTCTCCATCATAGCTTTTAGATACCGTGTGGCGGATGACAAATCTTTACACTGACAGAACCCCTGAACAAGATAATTGTAAGTCACCTCATCTAGCTGCAGTCTTTTACCTAGGAGCTCATGTACAAGAGTATTAACAACTGATGTTTCGTTAACTGAGAAAAGGGAATAAATCAAAACATTATATATCACAGCAGTAGGAGGGTTGCTTTGTTTAAGCATATGTTCTTTCAGGCATAATGCTGTAGATACCTTGCCTTCTCTACACATCAGCCGCACTATATTGCGGTAACTTGCGACACTGATACCTAAGTTCTTCCTTATCACAACGCCAAGCAGCACCTCGACTTTCTTCCTCTTTTTAGCTTGACAGTAGCCTTGAAACAGAACATCGTAAATTTCCGCACTCAGAAATAGTTCCTTCGCCAACGTCTCTTGCAAGAGACTGGTTGCTTCTTTGCTCCTCCCCGACTTGAAATACCCATGAATTAAAGCACAGTGTAAAGGAAGTACAGCAGATGGCTGGTCTCTTAAACAAATATCTTTCAGCGCAACAGCTTTGTCAAAAATACCAGACCTACACAGCTGAGGAATTAATTGAACAGATGCATCCAAGGGCGGGATCCAGTCCTTAGCAAGCATGCTATCACAAACAACAGCAGCTTCTTGAAAACCTCTCCATTTACAAAAATCTAGAATAAGATGGCTATGAGCCGAGTGACTCAAAATAATTCCCTGGTTTAGGATTTCCTTTGCCAGAACCTTGGCAGCACTTGTGAACCCTTCAGCACTGAGCTCTTCAAGGAACACATGAAAAACACCATGTACTTCATTAGGGTAGAGCGACAGCAAGGTTTTAAAAAGCTCCAGTGCTTCATTAAGCTGTCTTCGCTTGCATAGGCGACTGAAGAGTGCTTTCCCACCCTCCAAATCAGGTAACCAGTAATTATTTCGTGCAAGGTTCCAGTAAGCAGTTAGACCTCTCAGATCACCTCTCTTGCATAAGCCCATCAGCAGAGCAGTATGAGTTTCACTATCAAGTCTTATATGTCTTCCTAGCATGCCACGCAAAATCGCTCTTGCCCTGTGCAAATATCCTTTTTTGCTGTACATCTGAACAAGCTTATTCAAAGTTTCTTGATCAAGCTTATACGTCAAATTTGGAACTTTCTCCAACAGATCAGAAATGGTCTTAATACAAATGCTAGATGCACACAGCTTTTTCACTAAGGCATCAAGAGCACCCAGAGATATTTCTTGGCCCCAACAAGTCATTTGATCCACCATCGTCACGGCATTTTTCATGTAATCTTTCCATACAAAAGAGTTAAAATCAGGAAGCATGGCATCACTAAGGACTTTATCGATTGCTCTCTCATACTCTTCTACATCTGTATCCAGATAAAGCCCATTCCCGAGATTATCAAAGAATTCTGCTTTATGAAATCTCGTATCATTGTCTCTTCTGATTTTCACAGCAGAAGAATCGAGTCCTAAGAATCTAAATGCTCCGGAAAGTGGATCTTCTATAGGTGATAGTTGGATCAAGCCACGATCTACCATCTTTGAAACCACCACGTTCACTTCATCAAATTGCCTAGCTTTACAAAACCCAGCTAAAAGAACCCTGAAAGTTGATAATTGAGGCTCCACTTCCTGATCATTCATTTCTTGAAGAATATCTCGGTAGTGCTTCCACATACCCTCCTTGAAAAGCCCACTTAGAATAGCATCATAGGAATAAATATGAGGCTTTAGATTTCTCGACAGGATCTCTGAGAGATAAAAAAAGGCATCCTTCAGTTTTCCTTCACGACAAGACCATCCAATCAAAATCCCAAATGTTATTTCATTCACAGAAAAACCCAATTGATCTAACTTCAGCGCATACGAGTTCCCACTCGCAAAACCAAATTGTCCACACACAGAATGTATGAGCTTATTGACTACGGTTACATCAGGTATACAACTAATCTCGACAAAGAAACTCAGCAGATCATCATAATCTCGTTTACCACAATAACCGGAAGAAACAAAATTGAGGACTAAATGATTAGGTTCAATTCCAAAAGCCAGGGCCTTCTTAACCATATTCCTGGCATCCTGAACTTTTGCATCGGTACATAAAAGTCTAATAACACCCTCATAAATGCCCCCTTCAGATACACTCCTTCCTAAGCCAATGTCTACAGCATCAGTATAAATTTGAAATGCCAATTGTGTTTCATTTATTTCAATCAAGAAATCAAGGAGAACCCGATAACATGAACTCGATGGGGATAAACCTCGCATCCTCATTCGATCATAACATGTAATAGCTTTCTCTAATCCATGATCAGCCACAAGCACTTCGATTAGATTACTGTAAATCTCATGATTATCCAAGAAAGTTCCTTGGCTATCCAACAATGAAACCAAGCATTCAAATTCCTTAAACAACCGGGCACGGACAAGCATTGAGGCAATAATCTCAGAGGCCTTAGGAAGATGCTTAAAACTCCTACTTTGCTCGCTAGTCCACCAATAAATTCCCCATAAAGATTCAATTTTTTTAACCTCAACCTCAAAATTTCCACTATCATTTTGAAAACCCAACAAAATTTCAAGAACATCATGAGGATTCAACAAAGGAACTCTCCAAAACCTACGGACAGTTGCAGGGGAGATCTCAGAGAGCCTAAAAAAGCAATCTTTAATGAAGGGGTTGTGCAAAATCTTACCTTTATTACTCAACAAGCTTAAAGACCCAGACTTTACAGATTTTTCAACACCAGAGAATATAGCTGAAGATGAATCTTGGCTAATATATGTTGCTTTTGTAGTAAGTTGCTGAAACTCTTGAACTTTGATGGGAAAACAAGAAAACTGAAAGAGAAGTGAAGCAACCTGTTTGATGTGAGTTTTGTGTTTTCGGAGTCCACGGAGAGGTTGAAGCATTCGACCGCCGGGATGTGTCGGAGTTACAGGGAGGACATTCCCCTAGCTCTGGTCCTGATCTAGGGACTGTTGTGATTGGGCTTCTTTTCATGTATAATTTGTGGGCTTATGAAAAAATTGCAGAATCTTTACATAAATAGCCAGTTATATTCACTATTTACTTTTTCTGAAAATATACATAGATTATACATTTATTATACACATATAGCAATATATAATATATGCATATATTACCTAAACCGGCTTTTTTTTTATTTAAGTAGTTGGGTGAACGGCTATTTGGATTAATTGAATTATGGGCCGTGAATGGTGATAGTCAAGGGGGGCTTTTGCATCCGTACCCACTTTTTATGCCATGTTTTAACTTATACCCTCTTTGTAAAAAAAATTACACCCGTACCCGCTTTTGCGCATAATTTCAGCATGCGGGGCTGAAGTAGCAATGGCAATCACGCAAAACTTCAGCATTCTAGTAGACAGGCCTGAAGTAGCTTGCGAACTTCAGCTTTCTAGAGCTGAAGTTCCCAAGTTATAAAGACAACAACTTCAGCATACGGGTNGTTATTTAAAAAGTGGGTACAAGTTAAAAAAATTTTAAAAAGCGGGTATAGGTTAAATGGGGGCGACCAAATAGGGTGTCCGTGTAATTTTTACTAGTCAAGGTCAAAATTTCAGCAGCCTTCCCTTCTGGACCCCTCTCAAGCCTTGTAGCCCGTTTAGGTTAGCTAATTAAATTCAGTAGAGAAGCATCAAATGATGAAAAGCATCTTTAGGTACTGAAATTGATTTATAAATAAGTATGGTGTCTGAATAGAAATGTTAAATATGATATTGAGCTTAAGCAGTTAAGCTGGTTTGATCCATTTATAAGCTTTACCCGAACACGCTTTTAGTTCTTAGTATTAATGACACGAGATGTATAAATAAATATTAGAGATCTTTATAAGATCATTTTATTCCATTCAAAATGTAAAATGAACGTAGGAAATCATTTCCTTGTGTTAATTAGGTAGGTTGACTGTTAATGTCGTCAGCAAAATACCATTTTGAATTAGTTTGGGATTGAGAGTATAATAGTAGCGGCAAGTACTTAGACAATCAACTAGTATCATTAACAAAGTTCCGCGATGAGAAGTAATATTCATATGATATTTTTTTCGGAAATAATCTCTTGTGCCTTACCAGAAGGCTATTTATACTGTGTTGTTCTAGGAACTTAATTTTATACTCCCTCCGTTTCAATTTATGTGAATCTGTTTGACTGGACATGGAGTTTAAGAAAAAAAGAATACTTTTGGAATTTGTGGTTCTAAACAAGTCAAAAAAGGGGCTCAAAGTATTTGTACGGTTATAAAAGCTTCTCGTTAAGGCTAGAATTATAAGGTTAAGCTAAATTGTTGCCAAATTTAAAAATGATTCATTCTTTTTAGAACGGATTAAAAAGAAAATAGGTTCATGGTACAGGGGAGTATTTAGTTACCAATCAAACGTCTTGTCAACGGATGAAGAAGAAAAACCAGAAAACATTGCATAAATGCGGTACAGAGCTTCTGGACAAACTCTAAATAAGAAATTGCTCTTGAATTCACTCGGTCATTAAGACAAATTTGTTTAAATGAAACTGAAATAAGTACTGAATAAAGTGCATTCAAGTTGTATAAACTGACAAATTTGCTTGACCACTAAAGGCTTCAACTCAACAATTCGTGAACTGTAAGCAATGGCAGCATCATCTTCTTTTCCCAATGGTTTCACTGCCATGATTGTGTTCGTGTTAACAGCCAATGTGGCATTTGCGGCTTCTGCCCACATTACTGAGCAACATTCAGAACATACCTCCAACCACCCCAGTCACCAACCTAAGTCTTCTTCTCATGTTACTAAACAGCACTGGGGATATACCTTACCCCCGAGTTACCAACCCAAGGCTTCTTCCCCTAGTGCTGAGCAGCCCTCGAGAAATGCCACAGAAACCTCGAGTCATCAGCCCGAGGAAGAATCCTCAGAACGTCAAAGATTCTTGGAAGAATGCGCGAGAAAGATGAATGAGAAATGCGCCAAAGAGATTGTCATGGCCGTGTTTGAGGATAAAAAGGTGAGTCGAAAATGCTGCATCAAGTTAGTAAACATGGGAAACAAATGCCACCATGAAATGATCAAGAGGCTAAAGAAGATACACCTACATCATCTAAAGCCAAAGAAAATCAAGTCCAAGGGCGAAAAGGTTTACAAAAAATGTCAAAAGATTGCTAAAAAGCATACTTCATCCCCGGCATCTTGATCGGCTCATTTCTTTCAACAACATTAGCTCTTGAGCAAATTCAATCCACAATACAGATTAGAAGATCCATTTAGTATTTACCCAATGGCTATAAATAAAAAGAACTAACTTGTACATGTTTTTTCGTCTCTAAGTCATGTTTGGTATTATATATATCCTGATGCAACTAAATCCATCTCTGTGCTACTTGAGTCCTTTCCTGCAAGAATTTTCATAGTCTTTAAAATTGTTCTTATGGCATACTTTTTAACCACAACTCCCGAACCCATCTAAAACAATCTCTTCATCTTTTCTTGTTACATAAATACATTTTACACCCTCTTTTGTGGGGAGGCGGGGCGTGAAGTGCACAAATACCCACTTTTGGGGC
Organism: Nicotiana paniculata; assembly: GCA_005239505.1. Taxonomy (NCBI): domain Eukaryota; kingdom Viridiplantae; phylum Streptophyta; class Magnoliopsida; order Solanales; family Solanaceae; genus Nicotiana; species Nicotiana paniculata. Next base: position 33,243 of record ML305740.1, on the reverse strand, counting down.
CATTGTAAAGTTCAAATATTCGTGTCTGAAGTTTGGCAAACTTCATATATTTTTGCATAAAGTAAAGGCCAAACTTCATATATTTTTGCCTGAAGCTTAGCTGGCTTGCCAAGGCCAACTTCAGACATTTTTTACTAAAGTTATGACCCTAGCAAGGTCAAACTTCGCATATTTTCTTTTACTTAAGTGGTACTTGACAAAAGCCAAACTTTAGACATTTAAGTTGCTTACTTATTCTTCTCCTTACTACTCCTCTCCTCATCTTCACATACTCATCAGAATCTGAATATTATCCACTCTCTCCTTAGCACTGTGCTTACTTTGCTTGTGCAATTTATTCTTCTAACTTCGAGGCAAAAATGTAAAGCTCTTTCAAATTGAGCCTTTCAGTTTTATTCAAAACCCAGAAGTATTAAAGCACCACTATGATATTTACATGGAACTAGTTAACTCGCTGCTGCTAGAGATACAATTCGAAAATGACAATCGCCGTCGATGACAGTTAAATAGCCGGAAATTTCACAAATTTGTAGAAACTGCTACCTCTGCAGAACACAAGAGTACATACGGTATGTGTTTGGTATGAAGGAGAACATTTTCCGTAAATGTTTTTCATCTTTACCATGTTTGATTGGTTTAAATGTTTAGAAACTTTTTTTCCTTATGAACTCATTTTTCTAACAAGTATTTTCTACTCCCTAACAGAACACTAAAAAATATTTTCTAGAAAACGTTTCCACTCACCAATTAAACGGAAAATAAATTATAAAATCCACTCATTTTCCATGAAAACATTTTTTAGGAAAACATTTTACATGAAAAAACATTTTCCTTTGTATCAAACACACCCACAGAATATTTTATGCAGAGGGACACTGTTTAATCTGCTTGTGAACTTTGAGGCAAAGCTGTAAAATACCCCCGACTCATTTCAAATGGACACCGATGGCCAGGTTCGAGCCAATTGCAGGAAAACTTACTAACCTAAATAGGAGTAGTAGCCTTTTTCTGAAGTATGTTAATATTGGGTACAAGTCAAATAATTTCAAAAAACTGGATATAGGTTAAATAGCGATGCCCAAATAGCACGCCGTGAAATTTTTATTCTTTTCCGCAAGTAAGAAGAGCATGTAGAACAGACACATTAAGCACCCTGGCCATAAATTTCGACTACTTTTTTTCAAAAAAAATAAAATATTATTTATTCATAAATCTGATCAGATTTTGAAGAAGAAAAAAAACCCCAAAATCTAGTCTAAATCATTTTTTGAGTGAAACTTTCCTTCCAATCACAAAATTTCAATTTGCTTTCAAATAAAATACATGTCAAAACATAAATTCAAAAGACACTAGCTAAGACAGATTTAATTTGTCTCATTTTCTAAATTATTATCTGCCAAGCTTAAGGAGATCACAATTTAAATATCATTGACGAAATACTATGATTTTCAGTTGTTGAATACTCCTTCCACATCTCATTCTTCAATAACCAACGTGTAGGTAAAGGTAAATAACATTTACGCAATTACGTCTATCTTCGAAAATGAAGCAATAACTTGCCTAACCACGGAGGTTTAACTTCTGACATAGATAATGTGCTGTAATTAGACACTCTTGTCATTTGGCCTCTAGCGGAAACAAAAACACCGATCTTAGGCAACATATTACCATTCAAAAGGTTGTATTACAAATACCTAATGAATACATCAAACATAACAAAATATTAAAAAGAAAAAAAAACATCTACCACCCTAAGAAACAACTGGATCATATGAGGGGTAATTTATCGCACCTGTTGTAATCCAGTCAATAATCAAGCGAGTCGACTGTCTAGAACAAGTTCCAACTGTGATGTCCACCAGGGGCTTAAGAAAAAACTGTGGTGGTGGTGGTGGTGTTTTGTGTTGTTGTTGGGGTGTGTGGGTTTNGGGGGGGGGGGGGGAGAGAGAAAGATAACTAATGACAAATTATATAGAACTCAATCGGGCAAAGGGAAGGAAGAAAGATAACACATAAGTTATGTAGAACTCTATATTCTATGCAATAGGCGAGCAACTTCTAACTTCGCATGATTAGTCGTAGGAAATCAATCTCCTACTAAAGCCTCAACTTGGTGTGGGTACTTGTATGAGATCAACTCAACTCAAGATCGACTTCTCACACCCCGTGATTGATTGTCTTTGTAAACAAGTATCCTCTCATATCATTCAACCACCCTTCTTCAAGACATAGCGAACACTCCAACTCAACCCCCACCACTCTCAAGAAGAAAGGACAAACAATGGAGCATTGCATGATAGGAGTAATAACAAAGGCATCAGCAAATGAAGCATACTAACTGTATCCAAAAACAGTATGAAAGAGAACAAAGAAGAGATGGTTTAACTTCCGATGGGAGCACACACTTTTGAAACAACATTGTCGTCAAACAAATGCAGAGAAAATATGAGTACCTACTTTTGCATACATGAGTAAATTCCACCAAACATGCTGATTCATTGCAATAATATCAGCGGTTGCACATCAATCATATAACAAAAGTAAGCATGCGATAAAAAGAATATTGAGACTTACCATCAGATATATACCTGCTTCAGTTAATTCCAACCAGTACTCCCAAAAGCTATGAGATTCCACATTGGTTGGCAGTGAATATCACTGTGTTTTGGCATTACTGATACATATAGCACTACTAATCACAGCAATGAAGATCCAGTGTCTACAGAGAACTGCAGGCACCCATGTAGCTTAAGCTGTATGCACATTCCATAGCCACGACATCCTCTTCAGAAGAGCAATCTACTTTTAGCAAGATACTTTTGCCAATAAAACGACAAGAACACATAGGAAATCATGATTGAATATTATCGCAGATAATGAAGAAACATGTAGGCTTTCTAGTAACGCAGCAATACTTTTGAAGATACTGTGAAAGGGCTCATTTCCCAACATTGCATCATAATCAAAACTAGAACAACACCTTGAAATCTCCACCAGGTCTAGCATCTAGAGCATCAAATAGGAAAATCCAACTAACAGTAGATTCATACAAATAATAATAAACTGAAAACAAGACAACAGGACACATGGCCGAGATTTGAGAGTTAAATTCATCTATAGTACAACTACAAATGGGAAGAAAGGATGAGGCCGCAGGCTACACAGGTTCTTGGAAGCACAAGAGTTTGATCTCGGAAATATATGGTGTCAGGTCTTGGCAAATTTTGATAGTAGGTAGGATCTTCGGACATGGTCCTCCTAAGGAAAACATCAAGGTAGGCAATGGTTTCGATATATCCGCATTCATCTGGTCATCTGGTTTAGGCATGAGGCTTCATCAAAGGTGACAGTAGGCTGGCTTCAGGCTTCAGATATCTCGGCTGTTTGTAGCGAGGGAAAGGAAACAAAGGGAAAAGAATATCATTAGTTTCATAATTTGAAGATAGGTTAGGTCATCATACCAAACTGTGTATTACTTTGTATGAGCCGGGCTAGGTATATAAAACCAGCTACTCAAATTAAAAACTCAATGCATTAGAGCCAAAATTCATGGGCTACCTGTGGTCCTGTTACAAGCTCTAATAACCATAACTTTTTCTCCGGGAGGCGGAGTTTTGCCTTGATGACCTGGTAACATAAACTTAACATAATGAATAAGAATTGGAGAAGCAGCTTTGAATTCTTTAGAGCAGTTGAAAGTAGACGAGCAAAATAAGAAATCCTCTGCAAGAAAGGGCAGAACAAACTCACCAACCACAAAGTTCTAACCACAATGACATTAGGTAAACATGCAAGATCCAAATATATGGTCAAAACATTTAGCTTCTTGAAAAGCGTACAATTCAAGAAATAATGAAACTACAGTCCCGTGCTTGTTTTTCTTTCAAGATAATCTAGAGGCAGCATGATAACAGTATCACCATTACATAGGAAACCAAACCTACTCAAGACTGGCGAAGGGAAGGCAAGAAGAACTCACCCAGATCCACTGGAACGCCCATGGGAATATCCTTCTTTTGGATAAGCAGGGGAATATCCTTCTTTTGGATAAGCAGGGGAATATCCTTCATATGCCCCATACCCTATACTACTACTACTCTGCAAATGGAATTAGAAATTAATAACAAAAGCTGCACCACAAAAGTAGTAAAAAGCTAGCCGAAAATAATAAATGGCAGAACTTCTGGAGAACACAGCAACTCCCAAAAACTCCTTTGCACTAATCAATGAAACAAAGTTTTACCTGAAGAGTACCATAACTTCCAAAGCCATCAGCATGTGGAAGATCACTAGTACCACCATACCCAGTTGAGTAGGAATGTTCACGTGCATGTCTCCTAGTATCTCTGTTTTCATATTTCAAGGTATCTGAATCCGTTGACATGGAGAGGTAGGGAAGAACTGGCACAAAGGCAGACACGGGCCCCTCTTTTTCAAAAAGATTTGCCCTTAAACGTGAAGTTACTTGTACGAGTGCATCCTTTGCCACGTCAGGATCTCCTGATATCTGATGAATGTTGGAAGTATATAACTATGTTCAGTTAAGAAAAATGAAAAGGAATATGTTCCTTAGAGTAAGTTATTCAAAGCAAAATATCAAGCATAAAGATAGAAGCTCCTAAATAAATTAGGGAAAACGAGGAGAATAAGTATAATAAATAATAAGAAAGAAAAGGAACTACTAGAAGAAAAATAAAATGTTTGCATCAGCATCCTTATCTTTTCACATTGGCATGATCTTTCCGCCTCTTTTTTTTCTATTTTTGGTGGTTTAATTTGGTGGAACAGCTGGTACAACACAGCAGTGGGAAAAACAAACGGGAAAAGACGCATCCTCTGAAACAGTAGTTCCATTCATGCCAGACCCCTTTCCCCAAAACTAATCATGAACATAAATGGATCAAAGGCAATCTATGGCTATCAAAGATGTCCAACATCTACATCAAAAGCCTATCATTCTTTTTTTTGGGTGATGACCAAAGACGCCTCATTCATATTGTATATTCATATTCCAGTAGCTGGTTTTACAAGAGGGAGGGGAAATCACTGACCTTTTTTCCTTTTAATCAGCGGGGGATATCCTTACATTCAAAATGCCCAATTGGTATTAACAATTAATAATTACCTGTACCATCTCCTCATCTTCAGCTGCAACCTTCGGAAGGTCTTCCTTCGAGAGAATACGAATATTAGCTTTCGTGATTTTCCTCATCTCATTAATTATGGATCCTCCTTTCCCAATAAGACAGCCAATTCGAGATGCCGGAACCAGCAACCTTGTGGTGTATGATATAAGACCTGAATCCCGTTCCACTTCCTCACGGCACCTTGGTTGCAAGCGCAATGCTGCTTCAATTGTGGGAGAATATGTGTCCTCAAAAAACTAGACAAAGCATAAAAAAAACATCTTTACTAAGTGGACAAAGATCCTCAAGTTGCATATTCTGATGAACATCCATTTAAATAGAAAACATTTACCTCTTTTGCAGAAATAGAAATCACACAATTGTCACCTTCAGTATTAGAACTATTAACCTTGATCACTGCACCAGATTCTTGTCTAATTTGGTTTATTATGACACCACCTTTGCCAATAACACCTCCAATATTTGCAGATGGACACACTAAACGAAGAGAAAATTCCTTTGAAGATGATTCATCCCTTGGAGCTGAGTAGAAAGACCTCGACCAGTCACCACTCTCCCCTTTGTAACCCCCATACGGCCCCACTAGTGGAGCTATTCCCACTATTGGAGCACCACCAGCAGGAGCTATAAGTGAACTGCTCGATGAGTAGACATTCGGTGCATCGGAGGCTAGGATGTGTTGAGAACGGGATGGATTATTGTGAAGACGAGTTGCAATTTCATAGAGAGCCTTCCTCACTACAGCAACTTCACCAGATATCTAAAACCAAGTAACCAACAACCAGATGAGCAATGGCATTATTTCAGCTAAACTTATTTTTAAATTCCCATGGCTAAGAGCAGTAGGATAGAAAATTGAGTCCCAGTATGATCAACAGACTACTAAGAAATACATTTATAACTAAAGAAACTGAGCCATCCAAATGTAATGTCTGTGTAATTAATGCAACTTGGGCAGTCAAAAATAAATTTCAAGAGGTGGAGCGAAACAGAAGTGCATTATGATTCATCCCTTTATATATTTATAAATCAGACAGTCAACCAAGTGCTAAACAAGAAGAAGATCCCCAAAGTAAGTAGGATGAAATGTGATAGCCAGCAAGTTCAAGCATGAAGAATGAGCACTTAATCAAACTTACTAACCAAGAAATATTTTTGAAATAATATTGCAAATTCGCAGGTACAGAGGCAACACAAGTGGAAAGATGGGAAGGTGATCCCGCATTACCTGCACAAGTTCATCTGAGCTCAATGCGCATGCAGGCAAATGCTTATCTTTCAAAATACGTATCTGCGCACCAGTTTCACTTCGAATGTCCTGAACAATCTGTCCCCCTTTCCCAATAATACATCCAACCTGATCTGAAGGTACTAGAAGCTTAACAGTAACCTGTGGTGCTTCCTCAGAGTCCTCGTCCATAGTGTCATCATTAACAATTTTATCATATACTCTGAAAAGGGCATCCTGAGATGGACAAACACGATCTTCAGTGCCATCAAACTCATTTGTTTCTTCACTTGAGCTGTAGATGGTGACAACGCGTTCATCACAGTCAGGTACTGTCTCTCCAATTCTGATTTTTGATTTAGTGTCTACCCTTAATTGTTTAACAATTTCCCCTCCTTTACCTATGATACTGCCAATCTTCTTTATTGGGCACAAGTACCGGTATACTGTATCATCCGGGCCAATAGTGAAAGGATCCTTATCGTTTCTAGTATTTCTCCTTTTATTTCCACCATTTTCACTATAGTCTGACTGAGAATGAGACCGCTTTCCATAGCTACCCCGTCGACCAGCCATTACAAAATATCGACAAAACACTGTTTATCATTGAAAAATTACAACAGAAGTCATAAATCCATAAAAGAGTAAATCCAATAACTATAACTTGTAACAATTCAGATAGAAAGTAGTCTCACATCAACACAAGTACCCATAACCTTGTCCCAACCCAACCTAAGAAACAAGAATAAGTGAAAGAAACAAAAATTAAAAGCTTGGAGATACAATTAAGCTGCTTATCGGAAAAATATATGTTCAACTTTCATTGAGTTTCATGCCATATTCCCTCAAATACTCAGCATGTTGCCCTGATAAAACATGCTCGATAAAACATTCTACATCAGCGGGATTTCCTAGCGATTCTGATAGCAACAAAACAATTCATGAACTCTGAAAAGCACTGTCAATTCTAGAAATTTCTTTTTTCTTAAATTATTAATTGTGTTAAAGACAAAAACACATAATACACTTATCAAACTACATTAAAGAACAAAGAGCACAGATCCGCGAAGAAACATAGATCTGAAAATCAGAGATTTATGGAACTACAATAACTACACCTCAATCCTAAATAGTTAGAGTCAGATCCTATGTATACTTCAGGAGATCCATTCATATCAATAAGAGATGTAATAGCCTAACAGTACAGGAGAAAAGGAATTGCGAAATTTGCATAATAACATAAGAGAGAATATACCTGAAAATACCTAGGGAGCAAACTGCTAAGGGATACGAATCTAGCAAACAGAAGGTAGAGATTACTGTGTGCGTCTTTGTGTGGATGTGCGTGTTGATAAATATCTAGGGTTTTTGACCCCGCCTCGTCGTGCTGCTGTAAGGCCTTCTATTTTTATCCAACGGGCCACGTACACCGTTGTGTTGTTATTTCCTCCTTTTCGTTGGAAATATTAGTTTTACTGGATGATGTATCCGTGTTTTTTTTTTTCTTCTCCTTGTTTTCTTTCTTTTAATATTCCCTGATATATTACTAATTACACAATTTTTATGCCATTAGAAAAAGAAAAAAGAGAAAAGATTTTTATGTAATAACGTACCGAACCACGATTACTTGTATTGTTATTTATTTTTTGCATTATGTATATTTTAATTTTCAGAAATCGTATTATTATACTAATCACTTCGTAATACTTGTCGAAGTTTGATACTTTATGATACATGATTAGATAATAGTTCAAGTACAATTTAAATTATTTCTACATAGGGTCTACACTTTTTTATTTTAAATTTTTTTTTTGCAACACCAAACTTAAAATTAATTCTATAAAATATTGACTAAAAAGTCAGTAGAAAAATAAGCCGGGATGTATTTTTCTCATCGTTTAGATTGATATATAGTTTTATTCTTTTAGTATTTTTCGTTGTGTTAATGCATTACTTTTTCTTTTTATACTAATCAAAATTTGAATAATAAAACATATTAATTTTATTTCCAAATAGTTGATGAAAAGGTATTTTTTTGGTTCTTTGAAATAATAATCGTTATTTTTAATTATTAAGAGTTTTTAACAAGAAAATTTATATTTTATTCTAGTTTAATGACATAGTATTAAAAATAAATTAATTTGTCGATCACTCTAAATAATAAATGCTTAATCAATATTACCATAGTAAATAATATTTTGTTCTAGTATGTTACCATAGTATTTTTAATTCGGTGAGCATTTGAATTATAAAATTACCAAGAAGATAATTTTTCTTGTTAAAAGTACTTATTGAAAAAATAATAGTAATAACAATTAAGTAATGCATTTAACGAAGATAATGAAAGTTGAATGGAAAGTGGGGTCCACCTAAAGAATTAGTAGTATGGTCATGTTCCCACAACCAACATTTTGAGCCTAGTATACAAGCAAACAATGCACTAATATATTTAAAATGATTATTATGCCCTTGGTCAACCTTCTCTTCTCTTTTCTATATAATAGAATATAATAGAAAATTTTGTTTTTCGAAAATGAAAAAAGGGTGCTTGTTTTGGAAAACAAAATGAGTAATAGCTGAAAGATTATTTTTTCCTTTTGAGTTAAATCAAATCCAATAAAAATTATTTCAATAATAGAAACATGAACTTTTAAATATTATATTTATTAAAGATACAAATAGCTTTCTTTTATTAAATATTTTATGTTTTTACTCATTTATATATTTATTAAAAATTTATAAATTGTGATTTAGAGTACTCTTTAAAAGATCGAAAACTAAAAGTTCTTTAAATCGATCTCATACTCGTAACTGCTTTAATATTTTTGAAACTGAGAAAATAACACTTTGACTTTCCTCTCTTTAACAATAAATTTTATTGCTTGTTGTTTCTCTCCATATTATTACAATTTAATCTTTTACGTAATTGTTCATCTCATGTTTTTCATATAAAATATGTAATAATTATATACTTATTTTTCTAATATTTGCTATCCATAATGAATACATATAATTTGACTGAAATATTTATAAAATAGTAATTATGCTTTAATGTAGTATCTTTTGTATACAATTAACTTCTCATAAGCAATCTTTCAAATATTATGCGACTTCAAAAGATAACTTTAAATGACTTGTGCTTGCACTTGAAAAAACTACTCATTTCACCCACTATATTAAGAATTGCTTTTTTTATTGGTCCAACTATATTAAGAATTGCTTTTTTTATTGGTCCAACTATATTAAGAATTGCTAATTTAACGTAACGCAGTGCTTGGAGTGGAAGTGACATATTTCACGAGTATTTGCTAATTTACTAGTTAAGAAAGCATTTAGGCGGGTCAATATTAATACTTTTACTTATCTGTTAATATTAATTCCTTCACTAGTATTAATACCCCGTTATGTGCGGATAATTAGAAAGAACGATTTACTCCGTTAAGCTGAATTTGTTAGGGTTAATGTCTTTTATATAACCAAAACATTTTGAGACTCCAGTAAAACTTTTGTTCCATTTTCAGAGTCAATATTCCATAAAAAATAATGATATTATACAATTTGCTTGACATGAATGTTGCATAAAAAATAATAATGTTATACCATTTGCTTGATACGGAGCATGTGCTTAAGGGAACTGATAGTTTATATGAATCCACCAACTGTATAGAGACCTGGTTCTATATCAGTTTTCTCAGTGCTAACTACTAAGACAGAATGTAAATAAGACACATGATTTTTACGTGAAAAAATTCCAACTAAAGGGGATAAAAATCACGACCTACACTGGTAGGATTTCAACTTCACTAACTTGTAACTACACTATTACAAGTCACTTTGTAAAGACTCAATTACAAAGACTTCAACCTCACTAACTTGTAGTACACCTACTACAAGCTACTTTGTCACTCACTAGTTACAAAGACTTTAACATATGACTAACTCTAGTCACAACACAAACTCAGAGAGTTTATGATTTTGAGTTTCCTAAAACAGAGCTTCTAAGAAAGCAATATAGGAGTTACACTGAAGAACAAACACAAGATTACAACTCAACTAAGGACACACATAGACTCATAATGGAACTGGTCCGTAGTGGAGTTGTCTTATTGTTCTTGACACACTTGTGACTTTAATGCTGGATCAGATCTTCAATGCTTGAGGGAATATCACTATATGCACAAGTGAATGTTTTGTTGCCTTACACCATGTTATTATAATTCAATGACATCACAAGGATGATGTCCATTCTTGGTTGGTACAAGCCTCTTCCCAATGGGAAGTGACTGCTACACTGTTTTTGCATTGTAGCATGCACAATTGCAGGCAGTCACTTTCTGCAGTTGCTTTCCAGTTGTAGAGTTGACTTTGTACTTCTGTCAGAGAAACACCAAGGGATCAGGTCCCTAAATTGGTTCTTGTGAATCCAAAGCCATAGTACCAAGATTATCTTAAGTCCATTGCTGAATAATTGTACCAGGCATGCATCAGGTCCTTTATCTGGTTCTAGATAGAAAGTTTGTTAGATCATCAAAACATAAGACTATAAAACCTTAAGCCCATCAATTTTCTCCTTTTTGATGATGACAAACTTTTAAAATTGATGACTGTTTATAGAGTTTAACTTAACCAGATAAAGTACCAGTAACCTCATATGTTCCCCCTGACTCTATGTTTCCCCCTTAATCACCTGCTTCAATTTTTCAACTTAACTCTTCCCCTTTTTAGCATCATTAAAAATACACAACCAGACCAAAAAGCATAAAGAAGTCTAACACAGCTAACTCATGCCCCATGTGTGCACACAACATGATAGAAAAGAGAAGCAAAAGGAAAACAAGCATTGTACTAGTAAAAGGAGAGTTATTTCATTGATAATAATTGGTTTTAGAAACATAAGTCTTTGCGATGACAGCAAAGACTAATTTGGACTGATTCAACGGGAGCAACAACAGTGAGATCTAACATACCATCAAAAAAAAAAAAAAAAAACCACAAACATCAAAACACAAGATAACTGGTCACTGAGAGGATCCTAGGGAGCACTAGAAGAGGGAGGCTTGGAGGAGGAGGCAACAATGGTTTTGAGAACAAGGTCCATCGGGCATTGGCAGACATCTGTTCCTCAAGCAGTTTCTCCCGCAGGTTCTCCACCTATTGCCTAAGCTCAACATTCTCCTTAGTCAAGCGAGCAACTTCTTTATTGGAATAATTTATAGCCCCAGGTGCTCCAACAGCTTGACTTAGCTGAGTTTCTAGTATGGAATTCCTAGCCTTCATCCTTCTGATTTCTTCAGTAGCGGCATTCTGAGCATTTATCAGCTGAGAAATCATCGAAGTGCTTCCCCCAACCTTTTCCAGCCACTCACATTCTTCCATAGTTGTTTTGGAGAAGGTTTGCTTGCGGGTTCCTACTTTTGGATTGCCCAAAGGTACTTTGTAAAACTGGAATACCCGAGTGAGGAGAAATCCGTATGGAAGCCCGTGATTTCCATCTTGAAAGTTCGTCACCTTTTGCATGTGTTCTATCATAATTGCTGGCAGATTTATGGTTGTGAACTCATCAAGAGCCTCCATCAAGACGAGATCAGACTTGGAAGTTATATACCTCCTCTCAGCACGGGGTAAAAGAACCGTGTTGACCAATTCAAATAGGAGATGATACACCGGCAGTAGTGCCTTCTTATGCACATGTTCCCCCTGTTGGATAGCTTGCTCTTTCACAATAGCTCTCCTAAAGTTAGATCCACAAGCACCCTTGACTGAGGTCATCCCTTCACACAGAACTTGAAGAATTTTCCCTAACACAGAAGCGTCAATCACAATGTCAACTCCATTTACTAACACGCAAATCTGGTTCCCTCCAATAGTGAAGAGAGTTGCATAGAAGGTTTGCACCTCATCTTCATATACCTTAGGCACATCCTCCTTAAACAAACGACCTAGTTGCTGGAATTCCACCATCTCCAAAACTTGCCTCATTCCTGCCATCTCTGAGATTTTTGGGTCAAACATGCGACCCCACAAGACTTTCTGAGTTCTCAATCTCTCCTGCGCAAGTCCACTGTCACTTGGTATGGTCTTTATTGAACCAGGTCCTCCCACAATTTCCCGATTTCATTTTTTAGACTTTTCAACAGACTTTCCTTTCCCACTTGCAGCAACCAAAGTATCACCTTCAGACAGATCGTCCTCAACCATAACCTTATTAGATTTACCACCACTCTTCACAGATGTTTCACTTTGTTTTTCAACAGCTTCCTTGGAAGCACCAACCACAGACTTTTGAATTGTTCTATTATGTGTAAGTAACTTTAAAGGAAAATGGTTAGTAAATTTCTAACATTGTCTTGCCTAGCAAGTATTGTGTTAGGCGCCATCACGATCTCGTGGTTTTGGGAATTTGGGTCGTGACAAGTTGGTATCAGAGCACTAGGTTGCATGGGTCTCACAATTCACGAACAAGCTTGATAGACTCTGAGGGATAGGTACGGAGACGTCTGTACTTATCTCACGGAGGCTATGAAGTTACGAACAAACTCAATTTTTGTTTCTACTCTATCGTGTGATTCTTGGTATCTCAAATACTGATTGAACTCTTCTACTCTCTCGCAGATGGTGAGAACACGTACTTCTTTTTCTGCTAACCAACAATCCGGTCTTCTAACAACAACAACTCCTATTAGGGGTAGAGGCCGAGGCCACGTCAGAGGTCGAGACAAGGGAAGTACTCAGCCTGTTGCTCATTCTTCACCCCTAGCTGTGGAGCCCCAAATTGAGATTGATGGGGGGGCTCCAGATCAGACCGTTCCAGCTGAACCAGCTCAGGTTCCAGAGGGGTTTATTGCTACCCCGGTACTTCAGGATGCTTTGGTCTGACTAGTGGGCCTTATGGAGAGTGTAGCCTAGACTGGCGCACTCCCTGTTGCTGCAGCCGCATCTCAGGCTAGAAGAGGGGTCCATGCTCCTGTTACCCATACTCCTAATCAGACTACTCCTCAGGTTCAGACTCTAGCAGCCAATCCAGTTGGGGTAATTCAGCTAGTTGCTCCAGCACCGTCCGTTGATGGGGCAACTATGTCCATTGATGCTTTATGGAGATTGGACAGGTTCATCAAGCTTTTCCATGTTCACTTCAGTGGTGCTACTTCAGAGGATCCTCAGGAATATCTGGACAGCTGTCATGAGGTTCTTCGTAATATGGGTATTTTGGAGACCAATGGGGTCGACTTCGCTGTGTTTCAGATGACTGGTTCTGCCAAGAAATGGTGGAGGGATTATTTGTTGACTAGACCTGTTGGGTCGCCTGCTCTGACTTGGGATCAATTTTCTCACCTCTTTCTAGAGAATTTTTGCCTATAACTACCAGAGAAGAGAATCGTCGTCAGTTTGAGCGTCTTCAGCAGGGCGGCATGACAATTACCTAGTATGAGAATCATTTTTTGGATTTGGCTCGGCATGCTATTCTTTTGTTGCCTACTGAGAGATAGAGGGTTAGAAGATTTATTTAGGGCCTTGCCTAGCCCATCAGGTTGCAGATAGCTAAGGAGACAGGGACTGAGATTTCATTTTAGGATGTGGCCAATGTGGCCAGGAGAGTTGAGACGGTTCTCGGTATGGAAAGTTAGGGGTCAGACAAGAGACCTCCCCATTCCGGTATATTCAGTAGTGCCTCGTCTGGAGGTGGAGATACTCAAGGTAGAGGCCATTCTTCTAGTCCATTTAATTCAGCACTCCAAACGTCCCATAGTGCTTCAGGTGGTCGTGGATCTTACTTGCCTTATTCTGATCAGTCAGCCCCTATTAGAGCACCTCATCTTCAGAGTTATTATCGTGGTTAGCCGGTTCGTCAGGGTCAGCCTCAGTATCATGATGGTTGTTGTGAGTGTGGTGAGTATGGACACATACGGAGATCCTGTCCAAAAATTTTGGGTAGTCAGCCTCAGTACCAGAATTCTCGTGCTTTAGTTCCGGCACCAGCTGCAGCACCACCTGCCCAGCCAGCCAGGGATAGGGGTCAGATAGTCAGCGATAGAGGATATAATACTAGAGGTGGAGCTCATCTTGCTAGAGGTGGAGGCCAGCCCACTAGAGGTGGTGGCCAGCCCGTTAGAGGTGGAGGACCACATGTCAGAGGTCCTCCCGGTGACGTAGTTCAGGGTGGTGGGGCCTAGCCCCGATTATATGCATTTCCACTAGAACCGAGGCGGAGTCCTCTGATGCAGTTATCACATGTACCATTTCAGTTTGTAATAAAGATGCTTCAGTTTTGTTTGATCCGGGGTCTACTTATTCTTATGTATCATCCTATTTTGCCTCGTATTTGGTTGTGCCCCGTGATTCCTTGAGTGTCCCTGTTTATGTGTCTACGCCGGTGGGGGATGCTATTGTTGTAGATCGTGTATATCGTTTGTGCGTAATCATTATTGAGGGTCTTGAAACTAGTGTAGGCCTTTTGCCTCTTGACATGGTCGATTTTGATGTCATTTTGGGCATGGATTGGTTGTCACCTTATTATGCCATCTTGGACTGTCACGCCAAGACAGTTACTTTAGCTTTGCCGGGATTGCCTCAGTTAGAATGGAAAGGGACTCCTGGTCATTCTCCCAGCAGAGTGATTTCTTATGCCAAGGCTCATCGCATGGTTGAGAAGGGATGTTTGGCTTATTTGGCCATCTCCGTGATTCTGATGCCGAGATTTCTTCAATAGAGTCAGTGCCTATTGTTCGGGAGTTTCCCGAAGTGTTTCCTGCAGACCTGCCGGGGATGCCACCCGACAGGGATATCAATTTTTTTATTGATGTTGCTCTGGGCACTCAGCCCATTTCTATTCCTCCATATTGGATGGCCCCACCAGAATTGAAAGAATTGAAAGAACAGTTGCAAGACCTGCTTGATAAAGGTTTCGTCAGGCCTAGTGTCTCGCCCTGGGGTGCACCGATTTTGTTTGTAAAGAAGAAGGATGGATCGATGAGAATGTGTATAGATTACCGGCAGTTGAATAAAGTTACTATCAAGAATAAGTATCCATTACCGAGAATTGATGATCTATTTGATCAGCTTCAGGGTGCCAGTGTGTTTTCAAAAATTGATCTGAGATCGGGCTACCATCAGTTAAAGATTAGGGCGTCCGATGTTCCTAAAACAACCTTTCGGACAAGGTATGGGCACTATTAATATTTGGTGATATCTTTTGGCTTGACTAATGCCCCAACAACCTTTATGGATTTGATGAATCGAGTTTTCAAGACTTATCTGGATTCCTTCATAATTGTGTTCATTGATGATATTCTTATATACTACCGCAGTCGGGAGGAGCATGAACAGCACCTCCGTATAGCACTCCGGGCTTTGAGGGATAATCAGTTGTATGCAAAATTTTCAAAGTGTGAGTTCTGGTTAGACTCAGTAGCTTTCTTGGGTCACATCGTATCAGCAAAAGGTATTCAGGTAGACTCCAAGAAGATAGAGGCAGTCAAGAACTGGCCTAGACCCACTTCAGCCACGGAAATCAGGAGCTTCTTGGGGTTGGCGGGATACTACCGTCGTTTTGTGGAGGGGTTCTCGTCTATAGCAGCCCGGATGACGAGACTGACTCAGAAGGGTGCCCCATTTAAATGGTCGGATGAGTGTAAGGCGAGCTTCTAGAAGCTCAACACAACCTTGACTTCAGCACCGATATTAGTATTACCATTAGATTCAGGATCTTTCACGGTATATTGTGATGCTTCCCGTGTTGAGTTGGGAGCGGTATCGATGCAAGATGGAAGGGTGATAGCATATGCATCTCGGCAGTTAAAGATTCATTAGAAGAATTATCCTGTCCATGACTTAGAGTTGCCATCCATTGTTCATGCATTAAAAATATGGAGGCACTATCTTTATGGCGTGCCATGTGAGGTTTACACGGATCATCATAGCCTCCAGTACTTGTTCAAGCAAAAGGATCTTAATTTGAGGCATAGGAGATGGTTAGAGTTATTGAAACATTATGACATCACTATATTGTATCATTCGGGGAAGGCCAATGTGGTGGTCGATGCATTGAGTAGGAAAACAGTAAGTATGGGCAACCTTGCATGTATTCCAGTTGGTGAGAGACCGTTAGCTTTAGATATTCAGACATTGGCTAATCAGTTCGTGAGGTTGTATATTTCGCCCAGCCATGTTCTAGCTTGTATAGTTGCTCGGTCTTCCTTATTCGAGTGTATCAGATATCGGTAGGATGATGACCCGCACTTGATGGTCCTTAGGGGCACCGTTCGGCACGGTGGTGCCAAGAAGGTTACGGTGGGAGATGATGGTGTTTTGAGGATGCAGGGTCGTATATGTGTGCCTAACGTTGATGACCTTCGTGAGTTGATTCTTGAAGAAGCTCACAGTTCTAAGTATTATATTCACCCGGGTGCTGCCAAGATGTACCAGGACTTGCGAAAGTACTACTGGTGGCACAGGATGAAAAAGGATATTGTTGCTTATGTGGATCGTTGTTTGAATTGCCAACAGGTGAAATATGAGCATCAAAGACCCGATGGTTTACTTCAGCAAATAGAGATTCCTGAGTGGAAGTGGGAGCGTATCACTATAGACTTAGTTGTTGGACTCCCACAGACTCAGAGGAAGTTCGACGCCATTTGGGTTATTGTGGATAGGTTGACTAAATCAGCACATTTCGTTCCAGTGGTAAGTACTTACACTTCGGAGCGGTTGGCATAGATATATATTCGAGAGATTGTTCGCCTTCACAGTGTGCCCGTGTCTATCATTTATGATCGAGGTACGCAGTTTACCTCGCACTTTTGGAGGTAGTTCAGCGAGAGCTGGGCACCCGAGTTGAGTTGAGCACTAGATTTCATCCCTAGATGGACGGGCAGTCCGAGCGTACTATTAAGATTTTAGAGGTTATGCTCCGCGCTTGTGTTATTGACTTTGGAGGTTCTTGGGATAAGTTCTTTCCGTTAGCGTAGTTTGCCTACAATAATAGTTATCAATCGAACATTCAGATGGCTCCCTATGAGTCATTATATGGTAGACGGTGCAGATCGCCAGTTGGGTGGTTTGAGCCGGGAGAGGCTCGGTTATTGGGTACAGACTTAGTTCAAGAGGCCTTAGATAAGGTCAAGATTATATAGGATCGACTTCGTACAGCTCAGCCTAGGAAAAAGAGTTACGCAGTCGTAAGGTTCGGGATGTGGCATTCATGGTTGGAGAGAGAGTATTACTTCGGGTATCACCCATGAAGGGTGTTATGAGATTTGGGAAGAAGGGTAAGTTGAGCCCTTGGTATATCAGGCCATTTGAGATTCTTGATAGAGTGGGGGAAGTAGCTTATAGACTTGCGTTGCCTCCAGGGTTACCCTCAGTTCATCCAGTATTTCATGTATCTATGCTCCGGAAATATCATGGTGACCCGTCCCACGTGTTAGATTTCATCTCTGTCCAATCGGACAAAGATTTGACTTATGAGGAGGAGCCGGTAGCCATTCTAGACCGACAAGTTCTTTAGTTGAGATCAAAGAGTTACCCTTCAGTTCGAGTGCAGTGGAGAGGTCAGCATGTTGAGGCAGCCACTTGGGAGTCCGAGTTGGACATGCAGAGTAGATATCCCCACTTGTTTTCCAGTTCAGGTAATTTTCTATATCCGTTCGAGGACGAGCGTTTGTTTTAGAGGTGGAGATTGTGATGACCCAAGGGGTCATTTTATGAATAAAGACTCCATTATAGGCTTATTATCCATAAAAATAGATTAATTATTATTACCTCGATTTGCATGCACAATCCGGACGTGAAACCGGAAAACTTTTATGTGAAAATATGAGAAATAGTAATTTTTGGAATTTAAAATTTTGGTTTTTGTTGACTTTGTTCAATATTTTTAGTAAACGGACCAGGATCTGTGTTCGGATGATCGCGAGAGGTCCACAATAAAATATTGGACTTGGGCGTATGCCCGGTATTGGATTCCGAGGTCCCTAGCCTTAGAAATCAATTTTTGAAAAAAATTGTTTTGCTAGATTCTTAATGAAATAAAGAAATGAATTAATATTTTAAACCGTTGGTATCAGACCCGTATTTTGGTTCCGGAGCTCGATACAGGTTTGTTATGATGTTTACATCTTATCTGTGAAATTTGGTAAGAATCGGAGTCGATTTCACGTTATTCGGACGTCCAGTTGAGAAATAGTGAAAATTGAGTGTTCTTGAGAAAAATGATGAGTTTGGAGGTTAAATCCATAGTTTTAAATGTTATTTTCATGATTTGATCACACGAGCAAGTCGTATGATATTTTTAGACTTGTGTGCATGTTTGGTTTGGAGCCCCGAGGGCTCGGGTGAGTTTTGGGTAGGCTACGGGATGATTTAAACTTAGAATTTTCTGCTGTTTTTTTTGCTATTGGTGCACAGTCAATTTATTCTTCGCGTTCGTGTGGCCTCACTCGCGAACGCGTAGAGTAGAATTTCACTGGGGTCATTTTTTGTTCTATGCGAATGCGTGGCTTTGGACGCGAAGCACTGGGGGAGAACCCTTCGCGAACGCGAATAGTTAAGTGGACCTAGGGGAGGGGAAACCCATTTGCTCTATATTTGAACGCAACCACATGGTCGCGAACGCGATGGCCTATGGAGTTAGAGCTCCACGAACGCGGCCTATCCAATGTGAACGCGAAGGCCATTGGGCCTGACCCATCGCGAATGCGGCAGGCCCTTCGCAAATGCGATAAAGGCCTGCGCAGTCATATAAAAACCAGTTTTAAAACGGGCAGAAGCTATTTTTCACCTATTTTCGAACTACAAAGACCTAGAGGCGATTTTCTTCACAAAAATTCATCCACAAGGTGTTGGTAACCAATCCTAAACTCTTCTCTTTCAATTACCCATTATTTTTCATCACTTTTCAATCTGAAATCAAGAATTATCATGATAAAAAATTGAGGGTTTGGGTAGAATTAGATAATTTTGTAAACATCGAATTTTGACCTCGAATCGTGTCGGATTTCGAAACTAATTGCATATTCGGGTTCGGGGGTGAATGGGTAAGCGACATTTGGTCCAAACCCCGAGTTTGGACCAAGCGGGCCCGGGGTCGGCTTTTAACTCTTTTTTTTAGAAAACTTAGGAAAATAATGATTTTTCAGTAAAGTTACTTTTGTTAGCCTTAATTAATGATATCAAGATAATTATGATTAGATTTGGGTGTGTTGGAGGTGAATTCGAAAGGAAAAGCGGTAATTGAGCAGTAAGTGGCCTGCGAATTTGAGGTAAGTGCTTGGTTTAACCTTGACTTGAGGGAGTAGGAATCCCCACTTAAATAACGCATGTGAATTCTCATGTGTGTGGTGTATATGTGATGTGACGAGTATCTATGCACCACCAAATTTTCTGTTAAACATGATCCCTTCCCCGGTTTCTAGTTATTTGCTTCCGTGCTTAATTGTTTCATGATCATTGAGGTTTATATGTCTATTTGGATTTGCAAATTGTTGTTAAGTATTGATTCAGGCATTTTGGAAGTGTTGATTGTTCTTTTGGTTTTGTTGTGTTACATAAGGATTGAGCTGGTTGCCAGTGTCACGATATGTATATAAATTCCGGTTGGCTTCATTATGAAATGATAATTGATGAAGTTTATGAGTTTTACAGCTTGTCTTTACAATTGTTGATATAAAAATGTTGTGTAAGGCTTGGTCCTGAATTGTGAAAGTTTTTATGAATAAACTGATATGATATGTCTGGTGGGAGCGGGTTGCGCGCCGCAACGAGGAGCGATAAGGGTGAATATTTATGTTTTACTGATTTTCGAAAATAAGGATTTGGAAAAATTCGGTTTTATTAAAAAGGTTTTCATACTCTGATTTTACTGTGATTTAAATTGATACTTGGAATTGTGAGGAATTGATTATGATTGACATCTGAAAAGAGTTATCAAAGTTGTTTCTTTTATTTAATATTGCAAGTTACTGGTTATCGAGTTTATTATTATTGTTTATTTCTTACTTTATTATATATCTTGTTTACATGTTATGTAGTAAATGCCCCGCCGTAGCCTCGTCTCTACTTCATCGAGGTTAGGCTCGGCACTTACTCAGTACATGAGGTCGGTTGTACTGATACTACATTCTTCACTCTTTTGTGCAGATCCAGGTACCAGCCAAAGTTAGGAGATCTTAGTAGCTGAGCATTTTCGTTCGGAGACACAAGGTAGATCTGCTAGCATCCAAAGATTCCTGGAGTCTTCTCTTTACTTTATAGACGTTTTTTTATTTCGTTCGAAACAGACATATATACTTCTTTCAGACATTATTTGTAGTATTCTTAGTAGTTCTTGAATTGTGATACCAGACCCTGGGGTAGTTTTATAGTTATATATTTAGTTCGTGGTTCGGTTTAATTATTGATCGTTATTAGTATTTCATGAAGTTATTTAGTGGAAGGTATTAGATTCATATTTATTTTGAATTGTTCTATTATGTGTAAGTAAAATTAAAGGAAAATGGTTAGTAAATTTCTAACATTGGCTTGCCTAGCAAGTATTGTGTTAGGCGCCATCACGATCCCGTGGTTTTGGGAATTTGGGTCGTGACATGAAGCAGGGTTTGATGGAGGAGTAAGGGAGACAAGAGATGAAGAGAAAACGGGTGTGGGTACATTGGTATCAGGGGAAGTGGAGGAGTGGGTTTCTGGTGGTGATGCTAATGAAGGTGGAGATGTGGGAGTGGTGTTGTTGGCAGGAAAGAGAGAATATTGTTCGTCGGCCATGGTGAGAGAAGTGATAGAAGGTTCTAAAAAAATATACAGAGATGCAATGAGCGATAATGATTCGGAACTTCTGGGAGTGAGAGGGTTTTATGGATGGAAGAGCTAATAATGAGAGGGGAGAGGAACAGGTTCTAAAGGATTTTGAAACCGCGCTAGATTTGTGGGAATACGTAACGTGCAGTGGAGGTGAAAGGATTTGAGAGACAAGACGTGATATACAGGCTCTGAAAAGTCGGATGATGTGGCAATTGAATTAATGTTGTTGTCTTTTGAGATAAGCATGAGAAAAACACATTACTACTAACCTGGCACAGGAACCGGGTTCCTAACCTGTTTCTGTAAAAAGTTTTTTGCAACTCTCTTTTGCAGTTCAACACTGTACCTTCAGCTTCTATAATCATCATGTGTGTCTACCTGCAACCGTATTGATGTGAGTTAGTCTTGGTCAGAAAACACTTTAGCTAATTTTACCTGAGTATGAATTTCATAGCCATATGAGGAGAACCAAGTTCTCAATTAGGTTTTATTAACCCCGGTGCCATCCTATTTCTCTCAAAGTGTTCCATGCTTAGAGCTTTGGTGAAGACATCTGCAATTTGATCTTCAGTGCAACAAAATCTCATACAGATAAGTCCCTTTTCCACATTGTCTCTAAGAAAATGGTGTTTGACATCAATGTGTTTGGTTCTCTTGTGTTGAACCGAGTTCTTTGCCATGTTGAGAGCACTGGTGTTGTCACATAGAAGTGGTACACAATCAATGTATACTCCAAAGTCCTCCAATTGTTGCTTGATCCACAATAGCTGAGCACAATACGAAGCTGCAGCAACATATTCCGCTTCAGCTGTTGAGAGAGCTACTGAGTTTTGTTTCCTTGTACCCCATGAGATTAGACATGATCCAAGTAAATGATCCATTCCAGATGTGCTTTTCCTGTCCACCATATAACCTGCATAATCAGCGTCAGCATAACCAATACGATTGAAATTGTCACCTGAAGGATAATACTGAACCAGGTTCTGTGTGCCCTTAAGATATCTTAGAATTCTCTTAGCAGCCTTCATATGAGATTTCTTAGGATTTTATTGAAACCTTGAACATAATCCCACACTAAATACAATGTTAGGACGGCTGGCAGTAAGGTAGAGTAGTGATCCAATGATTCCCCGATACATTGTTTGATTTATAGGTGATCCAGAATCATTCATGTCCAGCTTAGTAACAGTAGAAATAGGGGTATCGATCACCTTTGATGCTTCCATATCAAACCTCTTCAGGAGTTCTTTGATGTATTTCTGCTGACAGATACACATTCCCTTTGTGGACTGCTTTACTTGAAGACCCAGGAAGAATTTCAGTTCCCCCTTCATACTTATTTCAAACTCACTTCCCATGAGTTTAGCAAATTCTTCACATAGTGAATCTGTCGTATCCCCAAATATGATGTCATCCACATAAACCTGAACGACGAGCAGGCTCCTTCCCCGTTTCTTCAAAAATAATGTATTGTCAATCTTTCCTATTTGTGAAACCATTTTCCAATAGAAACTTGGATAGCCTCTTATACCAGGCTCGAGGGGAATGCTTCAATCCGTAGAGTGCCTTATCCAATTTGAATACATACTCAGGATATTAATGACATTCAAAGCCTGGAGGTTTCATGACATAGACCTCTTCCTTAAGAAAACCATTCAAAAAGGCACTCTTCACATCTATTTGGAATAAGGTGAATTCCATATGTGATGCAAAGGCAATGAGGATCCTAATGGCTTCCATGCGAGCAATTGGGGCAAAATTCTCATCATAATCAATCCCTTCCTCCTGATTGTATCCTTGGAAAACAAGCCTTGCTTTGTTCCTTATAGTATTTCCATGTTCATCCAGCTTATTCCTGAATACCCACCTGGTCCCTATGATGGTTCTGTATGAGGGTCTAGGTACCAGGTGTCATACCTTGTTTCTTTCAAATTGATGTAGCTCCTCTTGCATAGCCGTAATCCAGTTTGCATCCTTCAAGGCTTCCTTGATATTTTTGGGTTCTATTTGGGATAGAAAGGCTGAGAAGGCTAGGGAATTTCTGGTTTTTGATCTTGTCTGGACTCCAGAATCAAGGGGGTGATTATATTATCAAGTGTATGAGAGCTTTTGTGTTTCCAATTTGGGACTGTAGTGTGATTGGTAGAGAAACTGGGTAAATCAGATGGGTTTCCCTACACTCCTCGTTCTGCTACCTGTGGAGTGCCTTGCACTGCATCTACAACTCTTTCTTCAGATTTAGTGGTAGTGATTGGGGTACCAGGTTCCTCTTGAGAAGTGGAAGAGGATGTTACATTGTCTTCACTTGCCTCCTTCATCTAACTCCTCATATCAGCTTTGCCATTTGAAACATCAGTGATTTCGCTAGGAACCAATAGTGAACTCTTGATCATCCCTGTTTCCTTCCTTGTTATAAGAAGGTGTCTCGTTACATATCACATGAACACTTTCTTCCACACATTGTGCCCTTTTGTTGTAGACTTTGTAGGCTTTGCTTTGAGAGGAGTATCCCAGAAAGATTCCTTCATAAATTTTTGCATCAAACTTCCCAAGCTGGTCCTTCCCGTTGTTGAGGACATAGAATTTTCATCCAAAGGTTCTCAGATGAGTTATCTTTGGCTTCCTTCCATTTAGTAGCTCATGAGGGGTTTTGTTCATGAGGGACCTGATCATGCACGTGTTCACCAAGTAGCATGCAATGTTTATTGCCTCTGTCTAGAAATTTTTGGTAATTCCACTGTCAATGAGCATTGTCCGTGCCATGACATCTAGAGTTCTGTTCTTCCTTTCGACAACTCCATTTTGCTGTGGAGTCCTTGGAGCTGAGAAGTTGTGAGTAATCCCATTTTCATTGCAAAACTCATCAAACTTAGCATTGTCGAATCCTGTCCTGTGGTCAGATCTAATGCAGGCTACCTTCTTTCATGACCCAAAATCCATTAAAGGTCGTGATGGCGCCAGACACCACTGTCAGGCAAGCTAACACTAAATAGTTAATTATATTCTCATTTTAATATTTTTGAAATTATTTCTTTTCCTTACATTTAGCAATAAATAACGATCTTCACCGAGTAAATAATAATGTCTTTAACCACTTTTCAATACTAATTAATCCCATAATACATCCCAGAACCCAGCGTCACAAGTCCATGAGCATTTATAGAAAATAAAATGTAATACAATAATCGTCCGAAATACAATTGAACAGTAGAGAAAATACAATACAATACTCTGAAGGAGACTCTGCTGGCTACGGTTGTCTCGAGAGGTGCAGCTCACCTAAGTATGAGTCCACCAACTGTATAGAGATCTGGTCCTATATCAGTTCTCTCAGTGCTAACTACTAAGATAGAATGTAAATAAGACACATGATTTTTACGTGAAAAAATTCCAACTAAAGGGCATAAAAACCACAACCTACAACCACAACCTACACTGGTAGGATTTCAACTTCACTAACTTGTAACTACACTATTACAAGCCACTTTGTAAAGACTAAATTAAAAAGACTTAAACCTCACTAACTTGTAGTACACCTACTACAAGCCACTTTGTCACTCACTAGTTGCAAAGACTTTAACATATGACTAACTCTAGTAACAACACAAACTCAGAGGGTTTATAATTTTGAGTTTCCTAAAACTGAGCTTCTAAGAAAGCAAGATAGGAGTTACAATGAATAACAAACACAAGATTACAACTCAACTAAGGACACACATAGACTCATAATGGAAATGGTCCGTAGTGGAGTTGTCTTCTTGTTCTTGACACACTTGTGACTTCAATGTTGGATCAGATCTTCAATGCTTGAGGGAATATCACTAAATGCACAAGTGAATGCTTTGTTGCCTTACACCATGTTATTATAATTGAATGACATCACAAGGATGATATTCATTCTTGGTTGGTGCAAGCCTCTTCCCAATGGGAAGTGACTGCTACACTATTTCTACACTGTAGCATGCACAGTTGCAGACAGTCACTTTCTCCAGTTGCTTTCCAATTGTAGAGTTGACTTTGTACTCTGTCAGGGAAACACCAAGGGATCAGGTCCCTAAATTGGTTCTTGTGAATCCAAAGCCACACTGCCAAGATTATCTTAAGTCCATTGATGAATAATTGTACCAGGCATGCATCAGGTCCTTTATCTGGTTCTAGATAGAAAGTTTGTTAGATCATCAAAACATAAGACTATAAAACCTTCCAACTAAAGGGGATAAAAATCACGACCTACACTGGTAGGATTTCAACTTCACTAACTTGTAACTACACTATTACAAGTCACTTTGTAAAGACTCAATTACAAAGACTTCAACCTCACTAACTTGTAGTACACCTACTACAAGCTACTTTGTCACTCACTAGTTACAAAGACTTTAACATATGACTAACTCTAGTCACAACACAAACTCAGAGGGTTTATGATTTTGAGTTTCCTAAAACAGAGCTTCTAAGAAAGCAAGATAGGAGTTACACTAAAGAACAAAAACAAGATTACAACTCAACTAAGGACACACATAGACTCATAATGGAACTGGTCCGTAGTGGAGTTGTCTTATTGTTCTTGACACACTTGTGACTTTAATGCTGGATCAGATCTTCAATGCTTGAGGGAATATCACTATATGAACAAGTGAATGTTTTGTTGACTTACACCATATTATTATACTTCAATGACATTACAAGGATGATGTCCATTCTTGGTTGGTACAAGCCTCTTCCCAATGGTAAGTGACTGCTACACTATTTCTGCACTGTAGCATGCACAGTTGCAGGCAGTCACTTTCTGCAGTTGCTTTCCAGTTGTAGAGTTGACTTTGTATTCCTGTCAGAGAAACACCAAGGGATCAGGTCCCTAAATTGGTTCTTGTGAATCCAAAGCCACACTACCAAGATTATCTTAAGTCCATTGGTGAATAATTGTACCAGGCATGCATCAGGTCCTTTATCTGGTTCTAGATAGAAAGTTTGTTAGATCATCAAAACATAAGACTATAAAACCTTCCAACTAAAGGGGATAAAAATCACGACCTACACTGGTAGGATTTCAACTTCACTAACTTGTAACTACACTATTACAAGTCACTTTGTAAAGACTCAATTACAAAGACTTCAACCTCACTAACTTGTAGTACACCTACTACAAGCTACTTTGTCATTCAGTAGTTACAAAGACTTTAACATATGACTAACTCTAGTCACAACACAAACTCAGAGGGTTTATGATTTTGAGTTTCCCAAAACAGACCTTCTAAGAAAGCAAGATAGGAGTTACACTAAAGAACAAAAACAAGATTACAACTCAACTAAGGACACACATAGACTCATAATGGAACTGGTCCGTAGTGGAGTTGTCTTATTGTTCTTGACATACTTGTGACTTTAATGCTGGATCAGATCTTCAATGCTTGAGGGAATATCACTATATGCACAAGTGAATGTTTTGTTGCCTTACACCATGTTATTATACTTCAATGACATCACAAGGATGATGTCCATTCTTGGTTGGTACAAGCCTCTTCCCAATGGTAAGTGACTGCTACACTGTTTTTGCACTGTAGCATGCACAGTTGCAGGCAGTCACTTTCTGCAGTTGCTTTCCAGCTGTAGAGTTGACTTTGTACTTCTGTCTGAGAAACACCAAGGGATCAGGTCCCTAAATTGGTTCTTGTGAATCCAAAGCCACACTACTAAGATTATCTTAAGTCCATTGGTGAATAATTGTACCAGGCATGCATCGGGTCCTTTATCTGGTTCTAGATAGAAAGTTTGTTAGATCATCAAAACATAAGACTATAAAACCTTAATCCCATCAGGAACATTATTGTAGCAAATGCTCATGGACATATTGTGGTGCATTTTCCAGAATTTGTACTTTGTATTGAGGTTTATCATTAGAAAAAGACATGTTTAAAAACTCGAGAACTTTTTGTCCATGGGCGAATTTTTTTTACGAAAACGAGAGACAACATATATTGTATTACTGATGAGATAATGAAAAAGACAGGCCAGGATGATCCTCCGGGCTATTTCCTTGTGGAGGCATCCTGCTGCACTAAATTATAGTAAGCAAATACTTAATTAACTTTAAGAAACTAGGAGTGAGGCGTAGAAAAAATGGGAATCTATCACTTCTGGTGAGCTGACACAGAAATAGAAAGCCCTTTTAGGCAGTAAAATTGAACCACAATTGCCCCATTTTAAGACCGCTAAAATGCAAGTAAGTCGTTTCTATGACTTAAGATTTTGACTTGGTTCTGAATATCTTTATATTCACCAGGGGATAACTCTGCAAACAGGTTTCAGTTCAAGTTAAAGCCTGTATATATGCAAGCAGGTTTCGGTTTCACGCAGAATATCCAGACATCACTCACGATCTGGTGCAGGAAATCCATACATCACTCATGACTCTACAATAAGGTTTCGGTTTCACATATATATGTAAGCTAAATCATGTATATGCAAGTTGGAAGTTTCCCACAAAATAAATACCATCATCCAATTCATTACTGCTACTGTCGCTATCTATGGCATATATGTTTCAATTTCTCTTTGTTTATTGTTTTCATAACTATTTGTTCAGAGTTCAACTGCAGACTACATCTTCTTACGTTATAACAAGTTAAAATATTAACTAAAAATTGATACATAAGACCAAAGGATCAGAAGACAATAATAATACGAAATAATTAAATAAAATTAATTAATAACATATTAAATTAAATTATGGAAAACTTTATTGTACACTATATTTTTAAGTTCATTTGTTATTTTTCCATCGTCATCATAAACTAAAATTTTTAACCCTTTTCTACTTGTCACCTGTGAAAGAGAAACATACGAAAGTCCATGTGTAAATATTGATTTCTTAAAAAATGACCTCGCATGAGATATTGACTAGTATTGACTTTTATTAATTGTCATGGAAAGGACCACCACAATTGGAAATTATTGTTTCTGGAACTTAAATGGTATTATCACATCAGATGGACTCAACATCATTATTGGAATAAGCACTTTTTCTCCAGCCATATTACCTGATGAAACCTTGGCTTCAATAATCCGATTTTCAAGTATTGTGATGATCAACCTTGTACCGTTACATAATCTCGATGACTGATCTATATTTCTTAGTAATGCCACATGCACACTAACCTTTAGAGTAATAGAGTGATTTAGAGCTCCAGAATATTTAATATTGTTTAGGAATTCTGGTGTATGTACGTGGTCCAAAGCTGTAAAAGCATGTTCAGACATACAAAACGTATCAAAACTCAAATATGTTTTCTTAGGATTGTGATGGAGTGAAACCATATATTCATTGATATATTCCACCATGTTAAGAGTCGGCGCATAAATTTCTCTTTGCTGGAGATAATCTATGTCATTGAAATGGTTAAAGAAATCAGGATAAGTACTTTCTACAACTGCAGATATTGGGTCATCACAATTATGTATGAGAAGATCATCAGGAATTCAGACCTTTTCAATGCCATCAACAGAACTTCTAATTCTTCTGTCACCAATTACCAAAATGCAATTTGAAGATTCTTTTAACTCATCTAAATGTGAACTAACTGATTTCCTTGCAATCTCATATTCCTTATTAGTTTTAAGGTTTCACAGTGAGTCCATAAATATGAAGAGTTTAGAGTAGCATTAATAATATCTTGTCGAGTACCTTTCATAATGACTAACAAATTTTGTATGAAGTCTTCTCTAAGAACAATTGTTTTACCTCCAAATGGTCGATCTAGACTGGATGTGTCTTTAAATCTAAGAATATCTCTAATAGTTTGATCAAGAGCTTCGAAACAGTATCTTTAGATCATCGGTGCCTCATCCCAAATAATCAACTTTGCCTTGACGATCAATTTTTCTAGAGGAATACCTTATTTTATATTGCATGTTGAATCTTCAATTGGATTGAGAGGATTGCAAATCTCAAATGCGTTGTTCAACCTCCCAGTAATAAAAGAGATGCAATTCCACTTGATGCAATAGTTAACACAATATAACCTCGAGAACGTATACCTGAAAATAGAGTCTTCCAAATAAATGTCTTACCAGTTCTCCCTGTAGACATTAAATTGCGTCGAGAAAATATAATCAAGGCCGAAAAATATTGCAACAATCGTTGTGATTTATTTCAAATATTTGAGTGTTACAATCTCTAGGAATCCTTTGATTCTTCTTTTCAATAGTAAATAAATTCAAGGGCCTTTAAGCTTGATCTTGAATATGCAGCTATCGCAACGAACGATGATCTTGAATTCAACTAGCACGAACTTTAATTTGAACTCGTACTCCTTGAACCTTGATTTGCTCTTCGTTTTTGAGCTTGAAATTGATTGCTTCAGACTTGAAGCTTGTAGAGAAATTTGTTGTGTTTGATCCACGAGCTCTCTCTTGCTTCTTGTTATAACTTCTGGTGTCTTTTCCGGGTTATGAAGACCCCTATTTATAGTTGTGGAAGGGAAGAGTTATGATAAGAACAAACTCTTTCCGATCAATCAAATTGAAGTGATTGGCCAAAACATGTCACTTGCACACATAGCGCGGTTTCATTGGCCTTCTAATGTGACTTGCCATGCCTTGTCATTTTGACACGTGGCATGATCATATTGGCTCTTCCGTTTGACTTGGCGCCCCACGTCATTTGACACGTGGCACAAAAACTGGGCCTCTAGAAAGATGACATCGTGGGCCTAATGAAGTGGGCTAATCACTTTAGCCCAATTAAATGGATTAAGACTTATTTATTTAATCTATTTATATTAGACTTATACAATTAATCTAATTATATTAGCCTATAAAATTTATTTAGACTAATATATTTAAAATAGTCCAAATTATTTTATTGAATTTAATTCAAAATTTTTCATGCCTACACCTCCATAACCATATAAGAAGAACAATTCACCTTTGGCTTCATCCAATGCTGCCATAATTTTCTCATAATCTAACTTTTGTTCAACCGTCATATTCATTAATAATTGTTGATGTTCATCTAATATTGAGCGTCTATTATAACGCAATTCTAAAAATACATCCTGGCCCAAAGCACCTAAAAAGGCCCAATGAAATGGGGACTCAACTTTCCCCTCTTCCCGAACCGCATAACACCCGTCATGGGTGACACCTTCAGCATGACTTTCTCCCCAGCCATGAAGGATACATCCCGGACCTTCCGGTCCGCATAACTCTTCTGCCTCGACTGCACCGTGCGAAGCCGCTCCTGAATCAACTTCACATTATCCAAAGCATCCTGTATCAAATCCGTACCCAAGAGTATGGCCTCACCCGGCTCGAACCAATCGACCAGAGATCTACACCTCCTCCCATACAAAGCCTCATACGGAGCCATCTAAATACTCGATTGATAACTATTATTTATATGCAAACTTCATGAGTGGCAGAAACTGGTCCCATGAACCCCCAAAGTCAATAACGCAAGCGCGCAACATGTCCTCTAGAATCTGAATAGTGCACTCGGACTGCCCGTCCGTTTGAGGGTGAAAAGCCGTAATCAACTCAACCTGAGTACCCAGCTCTCTCTGCACGGACCTCCAGAACTGGGATTTGAACTGGGTACCTCTATCAGAAATGATGGAAACCGAAACACCATGCAACCGAACAATCTCCTTGATATAAATCTCAGCTAACCGCTCAGAAGAATAAGTAGTACCAATAGGAATGAAGTGAGCGGACTTAGTCAGCCGATCCACAATAACCCATATAGCGTCGAACCTCTTCGAAGTCCGTGGGAGCCTGACTACAAAGTCTATGGTGATCTGCTCCCACTTTAGGAATAACAAAACTCTGATGCAATCCACCGAGTCTCTGGTACTCGTACTTGACTGCTGATAGTTGAGACACCGAGCCACAAATCCAACAATATCCTTCTTCATCCGCCTCCACCAATAATGTTGCCTCAGATCCTGATACATCTTCGCGGCACCCAGATGGATGGAATACCGCGAGTTGTGGGACTTCTCAAGAATCAACTCCCGAAGTCCATCTACGTTGGGCACACATACCCGACCCTTCATCCTCATAACACCATCATCGGTAATGGATACATCCCTGGCATCACCTCGACGGGCCCTATCTCGAGGAACGAGCAAGTGTGGGTCATCATACTGGCGCTCTCTGATACAATCATAAAGAGAAGACTTGGAGGCTACACAAGCCAATAACCGGCGGGGCTCAATAGATCCAACCTCACCAACTGACCCGCTAAGGCCTGAACATCAAGCGCTAATGGTCTCTCTGTGGCTGGAAGATATGCTAGACTCCCCAAGCTCTCTACTCTACGACTCAAGGCATCAGCCACTACATTGGCCTTCCCCCGGATGGTAAAAAATAATGATATCATAGTATTTGAGAAGCTCCAGCCATCTCCTCTGACGCAAATTCAGATCTTTCTGCTTAAACAAGTGCTGCAGGCTACGGTGATCAGTAAAAACCTCACAATGAACCCTGATCACGCTCAACTATGTCTAATAAAATACTAAACGGGCGTTGCAAATATAATCCGGGGTATTATGCCCAGAGTCGATCCCACAGGGAATTTACGTATCAATCAAGTCTTTAGAATACGCAACTTTTACTCAATCAATTCTCCTAAGACTTTTTAATATAAATTGGTGATGTTCTACTAATTCTACTGACAATAATAATAACTAGAAATTACTAACAATGTGTTGTAAATAATGATGATAAAGGTCTAAGGTTATGGTTTCCCCCGTTGGTGAAGTTACTTCTCATATACTTCTTATAGTTTGATTAGTTGTCTCTATCAATCATGAACACTTTATCTACCATATATCCCTCTCAAGTAATTATGATAATTTACTAGACACACTCTCTCAAGTTACGCTAGCTAGATTGCATTACAGTTCACTTTAGATTGCACCTGAGGTATCGTTATCTCTAATCCAACCTCTAAACCCTCGGTTATGACTTTCGTCTATACTCCGGGAGTGATGTTGTTCAAACAACTACCTAAATATGAACTCTCTCTAAAGTAGATACATAATAAATAGGAACAGTT
This sequence comes from Nicotiana paniculata, assembly GCA_005239505.1. Classification (NCBI taxonomy): domain Eukaryota; kingdom Viridiplantae; phylum Streptophyta; class Magnoliopsida; order Solanales; family Solanaceae; genus Nicotiana; species Nicotiana paniculata. The sequence goes on along the minus strand of ML305740.1, from coordinate 1,022 downwards.
AATTGAGGGCCCTTTCAATCAACTACAACAAGAACGTAGTTGAACAAATAGAGATAAATCAACCAATCAAAACTATATTAATAACACAATAAGTTTATCCCCAACGGGTTCTACCAAAACCCTAGATTAAAGAAGTTAGCTAGACATGTTCATACGAATCAAACCCAAAATAAATTGCATAATTGAACTACAAAGTAATGAATAAAAGATGTAAAAATCAATGTTTTGTGACCTTAATGGTTTTCTCTCTTTGAATCCTTTGAATCCTTCGAATTCTCTCTTCAAGTTGTGTTTACGGGGTCTGTTTATATGTTTAGGACGAACCCTAAACGTGTAGGAGACTTCTATTCCAACCGGGAAACACTTAAACTCGTCAAAACTCGGAATTGACCGAACTTGGGACCTGGCATTTGGGCCCTAACGCCTGGCTAACGCCTGGCTAACGCCAGGCTAAGGCTAGGTTTTCAGCTCTAACGCCAGGCAGGGTCAGGCGTTTCAGCTCTAACGCCAGGCAGGGTCAGGCGTTTGGGCTCTGGCGCCCGGCTATAGCCCGGTGTACTCCTCCTCGCCTCTTGAGCGTATTTTCGATGTATTTGCATCCATTTTAGCTCGGTTTCCATCTCCAATTCACCTACACATGAAATAGACTCTATTATGCACATAAAAAGTGTATTTTTATCATTAACGCACATGAGATGTAAGGCATATAACATGTTAAACCGTGAATTCTAGCCTCGCATCAATATCCCACGCTTAAACATTTGCTCGTCCTTGAGCANACAAAGGTGTGACATCCTCGCCTCAATAATCGACTCACAAATACCATGCTTTATTCACAATTCACTAACTACTCTAACATAGAAGTCAACAATATTACCTTTCCTTCATGAATCATGTGCCCTCACCAAAGCAAAGAGCTAATTCCTCACACAATAAAATTTTAAGAACACTTAGGAACTAAAGATAGAAAGAATTCACTCGCTCTCAGAAACAACATTCATATGCCACAAAAGATGCACCAT
>ML305739.1:0-85131 GCA_005239505.1 Nicotiana paniculata | reverse complement strand
AGGGTGAACCCTAACCGTGTAGGAGACTTCTATTTCACTTGGGAAACACTTAAACCCGTCAAAGCACGACTTCTGGCCGAACTGGGGACCTGGCGTTTGGTGGATAACGCCTGGCTAACGCCAGACAACGGCTGGCGTTTCAACCTAACGCCTGGCTAACGCCAGGGTAGGGCTGGCGTTTCAGCCCTAACGCCTGGCTAATGCCAGGGTAGGGCAGGCTGTTTGGCTCTGTCGCCCGGTTATCGCCCGGGTGCCTCCTTTCGCGTATTTTTGGACGTTTTTGCATCCTTTTAGCCCCGTTTCAATCTCCACTTTACCTACACATGAAATAACTCCATTAAGCACATAATAAGTGTAATTTTATCATGAATGCGCATAAAATGTAAGGTATATCACATGTCAAACTATGCAATTTAGTCTCGCATCATCCATGCCGGCCTCACTCGTTTCCTTCCTTCTACGCGACCGCAAACTAACGCGATCTCGAAAACCAAAGACTGCCCTCACACGCGATCGCATCCTCCCTTCTACGATCGCATAGCAAAAATTATTCAGCCCCCTCCGCGAATCCTACGTGCTCGCAAGAATCCCTACGCAATAGCGTGAAATAAACCATAACAAAAACACCAGAAAAATTTGCCATTTTTCAAGACAAAAAATTTATCTGTTAATCCCCTGAAACTCATCTGAGGCACTCTGGACCTCAACCAATCATACCAACACATCCCATAACCTTTTTCAAACTTATTCGAGCCTTCGAAACACCAAAAACAATGCGAAAACACCAAAATCACATCGGATTGAAGCATATGAACTTTGAAATTTCTAAATTTCACCAAAGATACTGAAACCATCCAAAACACTTCCGATTGACATGAAATCTTGCACACACCTCCAAAATAACATTATGAACCTGCTCCAACTTCTAGAATTCCATTCCGACCCCGATAGCCTATTTTCCACTTTCGACTGGAAATCGCCAAAAACTAACTTTCGCCAATGCAACCCCAATTCTACACCGGGCATCAAAATCACATTCTGAACATACTCTTAAGTCCCAAATCACCTAACGAAGCTATCCGAGCCATACAATCTATATTCCGAGGTCGTTTATCAAAAAGTCAACTCCCAGTTGACTTTTTCAACTATGCGGCCAATTTTTTAGACTAAGTGTCTCAATTCTCACCACAACCACTCCGAACCCGAACCAACTGATCCCGACACACCATAAACATACTTAGTAATGCATGAAAAAGGAAGAAATAGGAATAACAGGTCTAATTCCATGGAATGACCGGCCGGGTCGTTATATTCTCCCCTATTTAAACAAATATTCATCCTCGAACGGGTCTAGAAACATACCTGGAGTCTCAAACAAGTGAGGATATATACTCTGCATCTCCCTATCGGTCACCGAAGCGGCCTCCTCCACTAGCTTCCCTCTCCACTTCACCTTCACTGAAGCTATATCCTTAGACCTCAACTTTCTGACCTGACGACCCAAAATAGCCATTGGCTCTACCTCATATGACATAGCACCCTCACGCTGAAATGTGTTGAAGTATAAAACATGAGATGGGTCACCAATATACTTCCGGAGCATCGAAACATGGAACACCGGATTAAAACTCGATAAGTTGGGCGGCAATGCAAGCCTATAAGCCACCTCTCCAATCCTCTAAAGCACCTCAAAAGGCCCAATAAATCGGGGACTCAGCTTTCCCCTCTTCCCGAACATCATAACACTTTTCATGGGTGACACCTTCAGCAGTACCTTTTCTCCCTCAATGAAAGACGCATCCCGGACCTTCCGGTCCGCATAACTCTTCTCCCTAGACTGCGCCGTGCGAAGCCGCTCCTGAATCAACTTCACCTTATCCAACGAATCTTGCACCAATACTGTACCCAATATCCTAGCCTCGCCCGGCTCAAACCAACCAACCAGAGATCTACACCTCCTACCATGTAAAGCCTCATACAGAGCCATCTGGATCCTCGACTGATAACTGTTATTATATGCAAACTCCGCTAGTGGCAGAAACTAGTCCTATGAACCCCCAAAATCAATGACAGAAACACGCATCATGTTCTCAAAAATTTGAATAGTACGCTCTGACTGCCCGTCGATCTGAGGATGATACGATGTGCTCAACTCAACCTGAGTACCCAACTCTCTCTTCACTCGGGTCTCCAGATCCCCGATAAATACCACACACGACCGATACATAAGGTCCACAAAAATAGTATCGCCTACCGGAGTCGACACATGAACAGATGTAACTAAAGACTCACGGGGCATATCAAGACAATTGGCAAATATGAAGAAACATAAGAATATATGGAACCAGGGTCAAAATAGGGCCAAAGAATCTCAGTGACAGACTGAGATAATACATGTGACCACTGCATCGGAGGCCACAACGTCTGGCCTGGCTGGAAGTGCATAAATATGGGCCTGACCTCCACCTGCTCAACCTCCCCCTCTAGGGCGACCTCTAGTTGTCTTACCTGGACCTCCAGTAAAATGAGGGCACTGCCTCCTCATATGCCCGAACCCTCTACACTGATAACAACTCCCTGGTGCAGGAGACGGGGACTGAACGGAACCCCTGGAACCAGAATAACCACCCAAAAAACCATGCATGGAGGAACCATGAATAGATGGTGCCCTAGATGAACTCTGAGTTGGAAGAGCATTGAATGACGAATGACCTGGGTGAGAACTGCGGGGACCCTGCCCTGAGGATGCGCCAGTATAAGCTGGGCGAACTGGCTGAGGAGGCCTAAAAGGGTCGCCTCTACTATGCTGAAACTACCAGATTCGTGAAGCACCTTGGCCTCCCTATCCTCTCGCTCCTGGCGGCGAAGTAACTCAATATCTCGAGTCATATCAACAACCTACTCAAATGTAGCACATTATACCCTCTCCATAGTCATCAAAATACGGAGCTGATAAGTGAGGCCATCCATGAACCTCTTGATCCTCTCCTATCAGTAGGTACCAACTCGGTAGCATGACGAGCTAACTCTGAAAACTGCATCTCATACTTCTCCAAGAAGATAGTGGAGAGCTTCTGCTAGGTGAGGGGTGCTGCACCAACAGGCCTACGCCTCTCGTAAGACTCCCACCAAGTAAAGGTAGCCCGAGAAAACTAAAACGTAGCAAACGAGACACCACTGGTCTCAAGAATCCCAGCAGTACGAAGCATCCTCTAACACTTGCTAGAAAACCCTGGGCATCATCGCCCTCAGCGCCAGTGACTACCGGAGGCTGAAGTCTACTAAACCTCTCCAGCCTACGCTGCTCATCATCTGGCATAGCTGTAACCACGAAATCCTGAACTGGAGCAATGTCTGAAGGCCTTGAGTAATCTGCTCAGGTGTTCGGGCAACCAGAGTCTGAGTGCCTCCCCCGGCCTAAGATGTAGCGGCAGTAGTAGATACAGCGACTGCCTGGGCAAGGCTGGTACATACAGCCAAGATCTGAGCTAGAGTCTCCTGAATACGCGGAATAATAATGGGCACTTTCGGTGCCTGAGCCTATCCCGCTGGAATATCCGCGGCTGGGACTTCATCTTCAATGGTAGGTGGATCCGCTGGCACTGCCCCGGCTCATGCACGGGCTGGTCCTCTACCTCTACCACGGCCTCGACTCCTCGCTAGTCTAGCTAGCGTTTGGTCACCATGATCGGCAGTGCGCGTCCTCACCATATGTGAGAGAATGAAACAACAGAATTTTAGATTTCCAGAAACAACAAAATGGCACGAAGAAATACAAGAAGATGAGATTTTTCCTAAGGGTTCTGTAGCTTCTCGAATACAAGTAAAGACGTCTCCGTACCGATCCACAAGACTCTACTAAACCTGTCGATGACCATTGAGTCCTATGTAACCTAGTGCTCTGATACCAACTTGTCACGACCCCAAAATTAATAACGACCGTGATGGTGCCTATCGTGAAACTAGGCTAGCCTTCTAACATAATGAAATCAACATTTTCCATTTTATATACATATAGTCTGATAATTTAATAAAGATCCAATTTTTAAGACAAGTTCAACAAGAATAATAACCAAAGCGATCAAATCTAACACCGCCCCAGACCTCTGGAGTCAACTGTCAATGAGCATCTAAAACAGTAAATACAACGTATAAAATGTGACTTTACTACTAATACAGGTAGAATATTTATGAAAAGTCTATGAACTAGGAAAGGAAAGAAGGTAAGTTGTGGATGCTGAGCAGCTACCTTGATCCGGTACATGGTTCTGCACACAGAGGTGCAGGGAGTAACTTGAGTACGCCAACTCAGTAAGTAACCAAAGTAACTAAGGACTTGAGTGCAGTGACGAGCATTTAAAAGTGATAATTTCATAAAAACATCAGTGAAACAAATAGAGTAAATCGAAAGTCTACATTTTTCCAAAAACTTTGCAAACTCTAGTTTCCCCCATTTAAACTTGCATAAAACATTAACTCTACGCTTATTAAATCGACTGAGTGTAAAATGAGTGAAAAAAAATCATCTCCCAATTTATAGCCCCTTGGGCACAATATCACTCATAAATAGGGTCTCTCAGTCACTCGTGAGTCCACTAGCACAGTCAAAGCTCACACTCAGCACTCTCACTCAACAGGTACCATGACTACACATAATTGTTGTGGCGTGCAGCCCGATCCACATAATATTCAACTGCGCCCACTGGGGGTGTACAGACTCCAGAAGGGCACCTACAGCCCAAGCGCTATATTGTTCTGGCGTGCAGCTCGATCCATATAATATATATTGTTGCAGCGTGCAACCCGATCCATATAACTTATATATATTGTTGCGGCGTGCAGCCCGATCCATAACTATCCTCACATACTCGGCTCTCGGCCTCACTCAGTCATCCTCACAAGCCAATCGGGCAACTCATCTCAACTCACAGGACTCAGCCAAAATACCTCTCAGAGTTTTAAAATAGTGCGATAACAGTGATAATAGCAACGAATATATAATGCATGACTGAGTTCACAAATTTTCTACCAAAAATAGTGTGAGAATAGTGGAAATACTCCTGAGGATCTAAACAGATAAGCACAAGGCCCCAAACATGGCATACAACCTATAATAAAGTATGAATCTCTAAAAATGCAAGATATCATAAGTTTTCAAAATAAATACGCGGTTTAATAGTCATTACGGGACGGAGTAAGTCACAGTCCCCAATGGTGCACGCCCACACGCTCGTCACCTAACATGTGCGTCACCTCATTTGTCAAAACAATACGAAATACTGGGGTTTCATACACTCAGGTCTAGAGTTACAATCAATACTTACCTCAAACATGCCCGAAAACTACTCCGCAATGCTCTTGCCCCTCAAATCGGCTCCTAAATTCTCTGAGTCTGTCAAAATCAGATTAATAACATCAAAAAATATGCTAGGAAGACGAAACCATTCAAAAATTATCACAATTGGGCACAAATCCCGAAATTGGCCAAACCTGACCCTTGGCCCACGTCTCGGAACTCGATAAGAATAAAAATTTAAAATCCTCATGCGCTCACGAGTATACCCATATCAAATTTATCAAAATCTGAATTCAATTGCCCACTCAAATCATTCTAAAACTTTCCTCCAATTTTTCCCTAATTTCTACTCAAATTCTTCAAATTAAATGATAATAATCAAGACTAATTCATGTAATTAATCCAAATGTGATTGAAGAACACTTACCTCAAGAACCCTACTGAAAATCCCTTCAAATTCCACCTTCACCCGAGCTCTCTAATGGGTTTTTGAAAATATGGACTAAACCCTCGTTTTTGAACTTAAAGTTTCTGCCCGGGAAATTACTCACTGCGATCATGGAACTCCTCACACAATCGCGAAGAACAATTATGCTGCCCCACAAAATTACCCTACGATCGCAGACATCAACACGCGATCACGATTCAGCGAGACTCAAACACACGCGATCGCCAACGCCTTCACGCGATCGCGAAGCGTATCCATCCCGACCTCACTCGCTCCCTTCCGTGTACGCGACCACAGACAAGGTCACGCGATCTTGAAGACCAAAGACTGCCCTCACACGCGATCACATCCTCCCTTCTACGATTGCATATCACAACTTATACATCCCCCTCCGCTAAGCCCACACGATCGTAGGAATCCATACGCGATCACTTAAAAGAAAACCAGAACAAAAACACTAGAAAAATCTGCCATCTTTCAAGACCAAACATTTATCCGTTAACTCCCCGAAACTCACCCGAGGCTCGAGACCTCAACCAATCATACCAACACATCCCATAACCTTATTAAAACTTAGTCGAGCCTTCGAAATACCAAAAAAAATGCAAAAACACCAAAATCACATCGGATTCAACCCTATGAACTTCGAAATTTCTAAATTTCACCAACGATTCCAAAACTATCCAGAACGCTTCCGATTGACCTAAAAATTTGCACACACCTCCAAAATTACATTACGAACCTTATCAAACTTCCGAAATTCTTTTCCGACCCCGAAAGGCTATTTTCCACTACCGACCGGAAATCGCCAAAACTAACTTTTGCCAATTCAAGCCTAATTCTACAGCGGACATAAAAATCACATTCCAAAAATACTCTCAAGTCCCAAATCACCTAACGAATCTATTCGAGCCATAAAATCTATATTCCGAGTTCATTTACCAAGAATTCAACTCCCATTTGACTTTTTCTTAGAGACTAAGTGTCTCAATTCACACCACAACCACTCCGAACCCGAACCAACCGATCCCGACACATAATAAACATACTAAGTAATGCATGACAAAGGAAGATACATGAATAATGGGGCTAATTCCACGGATCGACCAGCCGAGTCGTTACATATGGGGAATGTGCTAGTCTGGGTTACACTCTCCATAAGGCCCGCTAATTGGACAAAGGCATCCTGAAGCACCTGTGTAAAAATAAACCCCTCTGGGACCTGAGCTGGTCCTGTCGGAACGGTATGAGCTGGATCATCCTCATCGAACTCTAACTGAGGCTCCGCAGCTAGAGCTGTTGCTCGGACCCTGGGCTGAGCCCTGCCCCTACCTCAGCCTCTGGCACGACCTCGGCCTCTTCCCCTCATAGGATTTGTTGATGGAGGATCTGGTTGCTGATCAGCGGAAGAAGCGGTGAATGTACTCTCCATCTGCAAGAGAATTAGAATAGAATAGTTCGATCAGTATTGTGATATAAAGAATCGCACGACAAAGTTGAATAAATGTGAACTTGTTCCTAACTTCATAGCCTCTGTGAGATAAGTATAGACATCTCTGTACCGATCCCCCAGACTCTACTAAGCTTGTCCGTGAATTGTGAGACCTAAGCAACCTAGTGGTATGATACCAAATTGTCATGACTCGAAATCACATCATCGGGACAGTGATGGAGCCTAACACTGCACTTGCTAGGCAAGCCAACACTAGAAGTTTGCAACATAATAATCTTAGAAAATACTGATAAACAACTACAACTCAACACATGATAAATAATGTAAGAAACGAAACTTGCATAATAATATTGCACATGTGAAATCTATACGTTTAGCTACCCAGGGATAGGAGTCACAATTCATGGACTACTAAGAATTTACTGCAAGCATTTGGCTGAAAGAAAAATGTATAACTGTATATATAATGAAAACGGTAATTGAGTATATAGGAGGGGACTTCTGGAATCTGCGAACATCGGTAGATCTACCTCGGGTCTCCTACACAATAGCCAGCTACGAACTCAGGATCAGCTCAGACTAATACCTGGATCTACAAAGAAAGTTCAGAGTGCAGCATCAGTACAACCGACCCCATGTACTGGTAAGTGTCGAGCCTAACCTCAACAAAGTAGTGACAATTCTAGGACAAGACACCAACATATAACCTGAACAATCTAATCATGCTAATGGCAACAATAGTAAATAAAGAAATAAAATAGTAAATAATGGGATGGGGACAAACATTGGGGGAATACAATATAAGGAGTGAGAATAATGCAAAGACGAGATTAAACAGTAATCCGTAAACAATTTAAGCAATTAACAGCACAATTTCGTGCTTTTAATCTCAACCTCACCAACTAAATAAGTAGAATGACATGGCATCACCCTTTGTGCATTAAACCTCTCATAATATACACAACATCACCCTTCGTTCTTTATGATTCATAAATCATGGAACGACATCACCCTTCGTGCATTAACACTCACATATCATGGCACCACATCACCCTTTGTGCTTTACACTCTTCCCCACAATATAAATAATGCATGCACGGCATCACCCTTCGTGCTTTAGACTCCTTTGCACAAATTACATAATCAATAACAACGGATAAACAGAAGTTTCACAAATAAGCCATTATTTTACCAATTTGCAATATCATAATATAAACCTCAACCTTGAACCAATATTAAAAAATTACCAAATCTCGATAAAACCATATATAAGTCACCAACATTTCAAATAACAATGCTAAGCATGGATAGTAGGATTAAAAGCTACATAATTTACAAAGAATAGAATTTCACTCGCATGCTATGACTCGACAACAATGCATAGATGCTCATCACCTCACCTATACAACATATTTAACAACCAAACAAGTAGCAAATAAACACATAATACCAATTCCCTCAAGCCAAAGTTAGACACGACACTTACCTCGATTCACATGCCACTCACTGCTCAAGTACTGCTTTTCCCTTAAAATTCACCTCCAACCCACTCGTATCTAGTCACAAATAGCTTAATACCATCAATTATTTCTGAAGGAATCAAATTAAGTGAATAATTACATATATCCCGAATTTTTCCAAAAATAAGTTAAAAACTGACCTCGGGCCTGCTTGGTCCAAACTAGAGGTTCGGACAAAAATTCGTTTACTCATTCACCCCCGAGCCCGAATTTGTAATAATTTCCGGAATCCGAACCCAAATCAAGGTCTAAATACCCTAATTTACAAAATCCCCAATTTTCCTAAAATCCCTAATTACTACCCTTAAAGAATAAGATTTAGGCCTAGAAATCTAATGGGTGTTGATGGAAATTGAAAGGAATGAGTTTAAGAACACGAACCTATGATTTGGTGTTGAATTCTCACTTCAAAAATCGCCCAAGGTCGAGTTCTATGGAAGAAACTATGATGTTTTGAACAAATCCCGTGTTGAAGTATGTTTTTAAAACACTGAGCAGGCCTTCATTGCGTTCGTGAGAGGCCTGTCGCGATCACGATGTAGAGCAGCCTAAGTCTTCTCATTCGTGACCCATTGGACCCGTTTGAGTAGAAGAACATGACCCCCTCCCCCATGTCCCCTAAACTATCGTGTTCGTGGTAGACTGATCGCGTTCGCGAAGGGTACCGCCACTTATGCTTCATGTTCTCGACAAACCCTTCATGTTCGCGAAGAAAAAAAATCCTCTAGTCCCGCTTACACTTTGCGATCGCGAAGCACAAATTACTTGTGCACCAGAAGCAACATAACAACAGAAATTTCTAAGTCTGAAACATCCCGTAGCCAATCCGAAACTCACCCGAGCCCTCAAGGCTCCAAACCAAACACGCACACAAGTATAAAAACATTAGATGCACTTGATCGCGCGATAAATGACTATGATAACTCTTAGAACTACGGATTTAGCATCAAAATCAATGAAATTCTCAAGAACACTTAAACTTACTATTTTCTTAATCGAGGATCCGAATCACGTCATATAAACTTCGTTTCTCACCAAATTTCACATTCATAGTTTATATATTATAACGGACCTGTACCCGGATCGGGAACCAAAATATGGGCCCGATACCATAAAATTCAAGCATTAATCACATACCTTAAAACAACAAATTTTTTGAAATTCAATTTTAGTCAAAAAATCATTTCACGGGCTATGGATCTCGGAATTCGATTCCGAGCATACGCCCAGATCCCATATTTTACTACAGACCCATGGGGATAATCGAAACATAAGTTCGGGTCCGTTTACACAAAACGTTGAACAAGTCAACTAAAAATCATTTTAAATTTCCAAAAAATTATTATTTCTTATATTTTTCACAGACATGCTTTCCGGAATTACGCTCGGAATGTGCAAGCAAATCAAGGAGAATAATTATCAGATTTTTAAGGCTAACGAGCGTGGGATAAGGTCCTAAAACACAAGATGACCCCTTGGGTCATCACAACTGCTTTGAATCCTTGTTTGAAAACTGTCGAAAGATATTTAATTGACTTTACTTGAACTTTGTTTAAGCACGCTGATTTGACTTAAACTCTAGTTGTAAAGCATGCCGCACTTTTACTGGATTTTCTGATATGAACTGTACTTGCGTCTAGCTTGTCACTACTTCTCAGTCCTTTTTTACTTTTGTCGCTCACTAAATTGGTGTACTCACATTACTCCCTGCACCTTGTGTGAAGATCTAGGCATTTCTAGTCATGATAGCGGTTGCTGATAGTCCTGTAGCAGACCATTAGAGATAGCGATGTAGCTGCCTGGCATTAGCAGCCTTGCTTTTTTCTTCTCTATCTTTCCCTTAGTTGTATTTTGGATTTTCCAGACTATGTTAGTCTTGTTATTGTCAGACCAGTTTAAGTAGTTGCTCATGACTTAGTGACACCCCGATGTTTGGGAATTTTCTTTCCGCATTTCTATTTTTAGGTTCAACTCATGTTTCTTTTATAAATTTTGTTATACAAAAGTCTTTATTTCATATCTCTTAATGAGCTATTGTAGTATTGTGAAAGTCGGCTGGCCTAGTACCATCAATAGACGCCATCACTACAGGTTTGAGTTTAGGGTGGTGAGAAGTTGGTATCAGAGCCTAGGTTACATAGGTCTCACGAGTCATGAACGAGTTAAGTAGTGTCTTGCGGATTGACACGGAGACGTCTGTACTTATCTTCGAGAGGTTGTAGAACTCTTAGGAAATTTCACATTCTTGAATTCTTCTCGTGCAAATCTGATGATTTTGGTAACTAAACATCTATTGTTTCATTCTCTCATAGATGGTGAGGACTCGCACTACCGGATAGGAGGACCAGCCACTAGTATAACCAGCCAGGGCCGCGAGAGGCTGAGGTCGCGGTAGAGACCGTGGTTGGGGTAGAGGTGCAGCCCGCACAGTAGTTGAGGCAGTACCTACAGACCCCCCCCCCCCTCCAGTTGCTCCAGATCAGGACCAGGTCCCAATTATAGATGTTCTAGCGGGACCCGCTCAAACACCACCTTTGCCTATTGTAATTCTTGAGCTCAGATTTTGTCAGTGTGTATTGGCCTTGCTCAGGTGATCTATATTTAGACATCCACAACCACTTCTCAGGCTGAGGGAGGCACTCAGACTCCCGCTGTCGGCACACCCAAGCATGTTGTTCAGGGATTTCAAACACTAGGAGCACTACCAGCCTAGCCGGTTGGAGCTGCGCAGGACTATGTAGTTCCTGCTATGCCTGCGGACGAGCAGCATAGATTGGATATGTTTGGGAAACTCCAACCTCCATCCTTCAGATATGCATAGGCTGATGATGTACAAGGTTTCTTAGATAGGTGTCAGAGAATACTCCGTAGTGCAGGCATTCTGGAGACCAGTGGGGTCTCATTCTCTACTTTCCAGTTCTATGGGGCTACATTCCGTTGGTGGGAGGCTTACAAGAGGTGTAGGTCAGTCGGTGCAACACTCCTTACTTGGCAACAATTCTTTGTTATCTTTCTAGAGAAGTTTGTGCCTCAATCCCGCAGAGAGGAGCTACGCAGATAGTATGAGCAGCTTCGTCAGGGTGATATGTCTGTGACAAAGTATGAGATGCGATTCTCAGAGTTGGCCCGTCATGCTATCTGGTTGGTTTCCACAGGTAGGGAAAAGATTAGGAGGTTTATATGTTGGCTCACTTATCAGCTGCGATTCCTTATGACCACAAAGAGAGTGTGTCCATTGCTACTTCTGACGAGGTTGTCGACATTGCTTGGCATATTGAGATGGTTCACGGCCAAAAGATGGTTGAAAGGGATGCAAGAGGACCCGAGGATAGGGAGTATTTACTGGTGCTCCTTATGGGGGTCAGTTCCAACACGATAGAGGCCGTCCATTTAGGCATGCTCAAATAGCCTGCCCAGCTCACCATGGTGTATCATCGGGCCATGGTTCTCACAGTTCTTATCATGGAAAACCTTTAATCAGTGCCCTCCTATCCCAGAGTTCGTCTCATGCTCCATCAGTTCAAGGATCCTCATCGTGCCGTGTAGGGAGTTTGGGAATATATGGAGGCAGTGTCCTCTTCATCATGGAGGTCCATATCAGCAGAGCAGTCGACCCTCAACTTTAGCACCAATTACTTCACCACGCACCCAGTCAGCTCAGGGTGGAGGTTAGTCAGCTAGGGGTCGCCCTAGAGGGGGAGGTCGATCATGTGGTGGTCAGGCACGTTTCTATGCACTCCCTGCCAGACCAGATGCCATTGCTTCAGATGCTGTGATTATAGGTATTATTTCAGTTTGACACCGAGATGCCTTGGTACAATTTGACCTTGTTTCCACTTATTCATATGTTTCCTCGAATTTCGCTCATTTTCTGGATATGCCCCGCGAGTCTAGTCTCATCTGTTTATGTATCTACTTCTATGGACGATACTATTATTGTGTACCACGTATATAGATCATGTGTGGTGTCTATTAGGGGTCTGGAAACTCGAGTGGACCTTTTGCTGCTCAGCATGGTTAACTTTGAAGTGATATCGAGCATTGATTGGTTGTCTCCATGTTGTGCTGTTCTAGATTGTCACACTAAGACTATGACATTGGCAATACCGAGGTTGCCGAGGGTTGAGTGGAGCGGTTCTATAGACTATGTAACTAGTAGGGTGATTTCATCTTTGAAGGCTCGTCGTATGGTTGAAAAGGGTTGTCTATCCTATTTGGCTTTTGTAAGGTTTGTTAGTGCAGAGAGTTCTACCATTGATTCTATTCTGGTGGTACGTGATTTTCTGGATGTATTTTCTACAGACCTGCCGGGTATGCTGCCTGATAGGGATATTGACTTCGGTATTGATTTGTTACCGGGCACTCAGCCCATTTCTATTCCATTGTATCGTATGGCACCAGCGGAGTTCGATGAGTTGAAAGAACAACTTCAGAAACTCCTTGATAAGGGGTTCATTCGGCCTAGTGTGTCACCTTGGGGTGCACCGGTTCTATTTGTGAAGAAGAAGGATTGTTCCCTGAGGATGTGCATTGATTATAGGAAGTTCCACAAGGTCACATTCAAGAACAAGCATCCTTTGCCTCATATTAATGATCTATTTGACCAACTACAGGGAGTGAGGGTGTTCTCCAAATTTGAGGTCCGGTTATCACCAGTTGAAGATTCGAAATTAGGATGTTGTGAAGACAACTTTCAGGACCTGATATGGTCACTATGAGTGATGTCTTTTGGGTCGGCCAATGCCGATCAGCATTCATGCATTTGATGAACAGTGTATCATTAATGACATCCTGGTGTACTCTCATAGCCAGGAAGAGCATGCTCAGCACCTAAGGATTGTATTACAAATATTGAGGGAGGAGAAGCTTTATGCAAAGTTCTCCAAGTGTGAATTTTGACTCAGTTCTCCTAGTGTGAGTTTTGGCTCAGTTAAGTAGCATTCTTAGGGCACGTGGTGTCCAGTGAGGGTATTCAGGTGGATCCGAAGAATATAGAGGTGGTGCAGAGTTGGGCTAGATCATCCTCAACCACGGAGAGTAGGAGATTTCTTGGTTTGGCGGTTTATTATCGTCGCTTTATGGAGGGATTTTCATCAATTGCATCGTTTAGACCAAATTGTCCCAAAAGGGTGCTCTATTTAGGTGGTCGGATGAGTGTGAGGAGAGATTTCAGAAGCTCAAGGCTGCTTTGACCACAACTCCAATGTTAGTTCCGCCATCAGCTTCAGGTTCTTACATCTTGGAGGCTCTATTTGTACGGTGTTAATTGTGAGATCTATACTGATTACCAGAGTTTGCAGCATCTATTCAAGTAGAAGGATCTTAATTTGCGTCAGCGGAGATGGTTAGAGATTCTCAATGACTAAGATATCGCTATTTTGTACCATCTGGAGAAGGCCAATGTGGTGGCCGAGGCCTTGAGTCATCGGGCGAAGAGTTTGGGGAAATTAGCGTATCTTCCAACAGCAGAGAGACCCTTGGCATTAGATGTTCAGGCCATAGCAATCCAGCTTGTTAGATTGGATATTTCGCAGCGGAGTCGGGTATTGGCTTGTGTGGTATCCAGTTCTTCTCTTTATGATCGTATCAGGGAGCATCAATATGATGAACCCTACATGCTTGTTCTTCAGGACATGATTCACCAAGGTAATGTTAGGGATGTGACTATTGGTGATGATGGCGTGTTGAGGATGCAGAGTTGGATATGTGTGCCCAATGTAGATCCGCTCTGGGAGTTCATTCTTGAGGAGGCCCACAATTAGCGGTATTACATCCATCTGGGTGTTGCGAAGATGTACTTGTATTTGAGACAACACTATTTGTTGAGGCGAATGAAGAAGGATATAGTTAGGTTTGTTGCTCAGTGTCTCAACTTTCAGCAAGTTTAGTATGAACATCAGACACCGAGTGGCTTGCTGTAGAGGTTAGAGATCCCAAAGTGGAAGTGGGAGCGGACCACCATGGACTTCGTAGTTGGGCTCCTACCAACTTCGAGGAAGTTCAATGCTGTTTGGGTTATTGTGGATCGGCATACCAAGTCCGCGCACTTCATTCCAATTGGTACTACTTACTCTTCAAAGTGGTTAGCTAGGATTTACATCTCAGTCATCGTAGGTTTCCCAGTTTCCATGGTGTCCCAATTTCAATTGTTCACCTCCAAGGTGTCCTAGTTTCCATCATTTTATATAGGGGCACTCATTTTATATCGCAATTTTTGAGGGCCGTCCAGCGAGAGTTGGTACTCAGGTTGAGTTGAGCACAACCTTTCACCCTATGATGGATGGGCAGTCCGAGCAAACTATTTAGATATTGGAGGACATGTTACGCGCTTGTGTCGTTGACTTTGGGGGTTCATGGGAACAGATTTGCTGCTCATAGAGTTTGCTTATAACAACAAGTATCAGTCGAACATTATGGCTTCGTACGAGGCATTATATGGGAGGAGATGTAGATTTCCAGCATGATGGTTTGAGCGGGGCGAGGCTAGGATCTTGGGTACAGACTTAGTTCAGGTTGCATTAGACAAGGTGAAATTGATTCGGGAGCAGCTTCGCACGGCACAGTCTTGGAAGAAGAGCTATGCGGATAGGAAGGTATGTGATGTGTCCTTCATGGTCGGGGAGAAGGTTTTGCTGAAGGTATCACCCATGAAAGGTTTTATGAAATCTAAGAAAAGGTTCAAGTTGTGCCCCCAGTTCATTCGACCTTTTGAGGTGCTTTAGAGGATGGGGTAGGTAGCTTATAAACTTGCCTTGCCACCCAGCTTGTCGAGTGTGCATCCAGTGTTTCATGTTTCTATGCTCTAGAAGTATATTAGAGATTCGTCCCGTGTTTTTTATTTCAGCACAGTTCAGTTGGTGAAATATATAACATACGATATGGAGCCGGTAGCCATTTTTGGTCAACATGTTCGAAAGTTGAGTTCAAAGGATATAGCTTCAGTGAAGGTGCAATAGAGAGGTCAGCATGTAGACGAGGCCACATGGGAAACCGAGCGAGAGATGCGGAGAAGATATCCACACCTATTTGATACTCCAAGAATGTTTCTAGACTCGTTCGAGGACGAGCGTTTGTTTAAGAGGGGGAGGAAATAACGACTCGACCGGTCGTTTCGAGAGTTGTAGCCCTGTTCTCCCTATTTCTTATTCTTTTTGTGTGATTCAACTATATTGTGGTATACCAGGTTCATAGGTTCGAGTCTGGAGTGGTATTGGAGTGAATTGAGACACTTAGTCTCTAAATTAGAAGCTTAAGTTGGAACAGTCAACTGGATGTTTACTTACGTGTAAACGGCCTCATATTTGAATTTTGATGGTTTCGTTAGATCCATTGGGGATCATGGACTTAGAAGCGCGTACATAATGTTATTTGGAGGGCCGTAGTAGAATAAGGCTTGAATTTGCATAAGTTGAAAATTTTGCGATTTTGGCCAGTAGTGGAAACTGTGATATCGGGGTCAGAATGGAATTCTGGAAGTTGGAGTAGGTTTGTGGTGTCATTTTTGACGTGTGTCTAAAATTTGAGGTCAATTGGATGAAGTTTGATGGTTAGGAATTTGGGAGTTTAGAGGTTCTTAGGCTTGAATCAGAGTGTAATTTGGTGTTTTGATCTTGTTTTGGGTGATTCGAAGGTTCGACTAAGTTCGAATGATGTTATGGGTCCTGTTGGTATGTTTGGTCGAGGACCCGAGGGCCTCGGGTGAGTTTTGGGTGGTTAACAGGTCATTTTGGCCTTGGTGAGATAATTGATGAACTGCAGAATTGTGTTTCTGGTTTCCTCTTCCGCGTTCGCGAGAGAGGCCTCGCGTTCGCGAAGAGTGTTTTGGAGATGGTTAGTTTTTGTTCTTCACGTTCGCGAAGGAAAGGACGTTAACACGAAGGGTAGGGAAGTGTGTGCATCGTAAACGCATGAGTGGTGTCGCATTTACAAAGATTAGTAGGGTAGTTGAGGACCCCAGGTCCTTCATTAGGCACTCGCGAGGTAAGGGTCGCATTCACAAAGGTTTTAGCTTGTAAAGCTTCGCGTCAATGAAGCATTGACCTCATTCTCGAAGAGTTAATTGGGAGGTAGTCGAGCTTAACCTACGCAAATGCGAGAGGACGGTCGCGTTCGTAAGAAGGAAATCTGGGTAGACAATGTTCAATTCAAAATCGAGGGTTTGAGCTCACTTCTCATATTTTGAGCTAAGGATCACAAATTTGTGCGATTCTTGAAGGGATATTCGCGGAGTTGATTGGGTTAAGTGTTTCACGCTTGATTTTGGTTAAATTCCATGATTGCATCTTGATTTTCATCATCTAAATTGGGATTTGGGGTTAAACAAATTAAGGGAAAAGTGGAAGAGTTCTTGAGATGGAATTTTGAAGTTTAGAAAAGGATTTTATTGTCGGATTTGATTAAATTTGGTATGGTTTGACTCGTGAGTGAATGGGTTTCCGGGTTTTATGACTTTTGTCGGATTCCGAGATATGGGCCCGAGGGCCGAGTTCTGGCCAATTTCGGATTTTGAGTCTAATTTAGTAATTTTTCTTATGAAATTGATTCCTTTAACATATATTAATGTCATTGTACTGCTTATGGCTTGATTCGGGATGTTCGTAAGCCGATTCGAGAGGCAAAGGCATTGCGAGGTCGGAATTTGCTCGGATTGAGGTAAGTAACGGTTGTTAATATCGTCATGAGAGTATGAAACCCCGAATGTGACTATTTGGAGGTGACACACATGCTAGGTGACGAGTTTATGGGAGTTAACCGATAGGGATTGTGACTTGGTATGTCCCGTAGCAACTATAAAGTTGAACAACCTGTTTTTAGCTATATGCCCCTCATGCGTTACAGAAAGATTGACTGTAAATCATGCTAGATACCATATTTAGGCCTTATGTCTGTATTGTTTGGACCATTAGAGGTTGTTTCTTGTTGTCCTCTCACTGTTTTCATTAATATTCTGTACTCAGTCATGTTCATGTATTCTTGTATCATAGCTCAGTCTCCGTTACTCTATTTTATGCATCGTGTTAATGTTGTTAGGGCTGATTACTTTAACTTCTGAGAGCCCGAGAGACTAGAGAGATTGATCACTGAGTGAGGTTGATGGTATGATTTGTGAGGACATTATTGGGATTGGGATGCATGCCGCAACATGTTTTGCTGATTCTGCCATGATTGTCATTGACATAGAGCTTGGGCTGAAGGAGCCCCTCTAGAGTCTGTGTAACGACCCGACCGGTCATTTTAAGCCCTAGCGCGTCGTTCAGCGGTTTGAGACCGTGAGGAGATTCGTTTCAGGTATAACGACCCGCGGGCGTGGTCGTAATTGAATTTCAGTAAGTTTAGAGTTGGTTTGGAAAGAAAATTCTCATTTCAGAAACCTTAAGTTGGAGAAATGGACTAAGATTGGAATTTTTAGTAAGCGGCCTCAGAATCAGGATTTGAGGGTTCCTGCAGGTTTGTACGATGATTTTGGACTTGGGCATATGTACGAATCGTGTTTTGGATAACCCAGGAGCGTTTCAGTGCATATTATGGAAGTTAGCATTTTAGAAGAGTTTCATAAATTTGGGCTTGAAGTGCACTTTATAGTTATTGATGTCCGTTTGGGATTCCGAGTCTGCGAATATCTTCATATGGTGATTCTGGAGTTGGGAGCGCGATCGGAAGTGAATTCGGATGTCCAGAGGTCATTTTGAGGTCATTGGCTAAACATAGGAATTTGAAGGTTTTTGGAGAAATCCGACCAGAAGTGGAAATTTTGATATCGGGGTCGGAATGCGATTCCGGAAGTTGGAGCAGGTCCGTAATGTCGAATATGACCTGTGTGCAATATTTGGGGTCAATCGAACGTGATTTGATAGGTTTTGGCATCGGATATAGAAGTTGGAAAATTTCAAAGTTCATAAAGTTGAGATTTGGGTGCGATTCGTGGTTTTGATGTTGTTTGATGTGATTTGAGGCCTCGAGCAAGTCCGTATTATGTTTTGGAATAGGTTGGTATAATTGGACGGGGTCCCGGGGACCTAGGGTGGATTACGGGTGGTTAACGGATCAAGTTGAGAGTTTGAAGAAGGCTGGAATTTGCTATCATATGGTGTGACCGCACCTACGAGGATTTGGCCGCAGGTGTAGCTATGGTACCGCAGGTGCGAAGGATTGATGGTCCGGCTGGGAGCGCATGTGCGATGGTATTTCCGCACCTGCGAGGTCGTAGATGCGGGTTATGTGGTGTTTGTGCAATGTTGGCTTGAGTTGAGGAAAGCCGCAGGTGAGGAGGTTTGTTCGCACCTGCGGAGTTGCATGTGCATGTGTTGGCTCGCAGGTGCGAAAAATTGCCTGGGCAGAATGTTTTAAAAACCAAGAATTTGTGGCCATTTCTTCATTTCTTCTTTGGTTTGGTCGATTTTGGAGGAGCTTCGAGAGAGGATTTCTTCATGCAATGTCAAGGTAAGTAATTTCTTCATGTTTTTAAAGTTAAATATAAGTATATGCATGGAATTAGACATGGAAATTGGTAGGAAATGGGGAAATCTTGAAGAAAACCTAGAAATGGTGATTTGGATTTTAGCCACGAATTTGAACATGGAATGTAGAGTAAATTGTATGTTTAAACTAGTGGAGCTATGGGTAGATTATATCTTCGAGAAATTTCATATTCCGGGCACATGGGCTTGAGGGCATTTTGGTCAATTCACTAAGCGGGGTTGGGAAATTATATAATTTGGAATGGTTGCAAATATTAGAGTATATTTTCATTGGTTTGTCGTTATTTGGATAGTTTTGGGGTGATGTGCGTCCGTTGGAGTCGTCGGAAGGGCTTGGAAGCCGATTATGGAATTTCGGAGCGAGGTAAGTCTCCTTTCTAAATTTGTGAGGGGGAATTGTCCCCCTAGGTGAATTAATTAAGTATGTGCTATTATCTTCGGGGGATACGATCGCACGAGGTGACGGGAGAACGTGCGTAGCTACTATTATGCCGTGTTCGGGTAGCCTAGGACCCACTAGCATGCCTTATGTGTTGTACCCGTGATCCAGCTTGTATTACTTGATTGCTAATATAATCGAAATCGTAACTTGATATCTAAGGAAGACTAGAGTTCATTTTCTTAATCAACTGGAAAGAGAATTGTTTTCCTCCGTGGATAATTGTATACTTGATAAAGTGATGTTATTGAACATTATTCGACTTGGAAAATAAATTTCAAAAAAGGATTTAAACACTATTTGTTTGGTTATTAGAAGAGAAATCTGTCATTTACTTGAGTATTTGTTTTCCCGACGTATTCGAGGTGGACTGTTGATTGTGCCCGACTGCATGTGACTGCTTCAAAATTTACATGGGAGCGGGCCGTACCCCATGGCGGATTGAAAGATTCACTTATGGTTCGGGCCGTTCGACCCTCGGCAATGCATAGAAATGATTATTTTATTGAAATATGCACTCATGGTTCGGGCCGTTCGACCCTCGGCAGTGCATAGACATGATTATTTTATTGAAAGATGCACTTATGGTTCGGGCCGTTCGATAGTCAGCAGTGCAAAGACATGAGTATTTCATTGAGAGGTGCACTTTAGGTACGGGCCGTTCGATCCTCGGCAGTGCACAAAGCTGATTATTATGACGGCTCAGGTCGGTTGTCCTTATCTCGTACGCGCATGCTAAATTGTTAAATATTTTTCATGGATTTTTAAAGTGATAAGATATTTGGGGGGAAACCAAGAGAAAATTGTTTATTTAAAATATTTGGGGAAAAATTAGGAACTGGTAACTGTTTGTTTACTTCCAGTATTTACTCGGATTTTCAGTGCCTTATACATATTGCTGCTTTACTACCTTTAGATGCCTACCGTGCTCATCATATGTTGTTAATTAATTTGTTGGACCTTAGTGAGTGTCTAATTCGACCTCTCGTCACTACCTCTCTGAGATTAGGCGGGCGACTTGCTGAGTGCACATTGTTTTTGTACTCATGCTACAGTTGCTGTGCATTTTATTGAACAGGTACCTTCATAGAGATATGACTTACTTGGAGACTTAGACGAGCTACATTACTCAAAGACGACCACAGTCAACAGAGTCTTCCTCTATGTATTGTATTTTTATTTTTATTCCTTCTATAATTTGTATTTCGGACAAGCTTTGTAGAATTTGTTAAATTCTTAGAAAATGCTCATGTACTTGTGTCACCGGGTTCTGGGATGTGTTTGGGATGTACTTTATCAAAATGAAATATTGGATTGTTATTTCTACTTAATGAATTTTATTTAGATATTACGTGTTAAGTGGAAGGTAATGATTTTTCAAAAATGCTAAAACAGGAAATCTAACTTAACCATTTAATGATTGTCTTGCCTGACGGTGTTTTCTGGCATTATCACAACATTATATATTTTGGGCCGTGACAACTTGGTATCAGAGCACTAAGTTCCCTTAGGTTTCACGATTCATGAGCAAGTTTAGTAGAGTCTTGTGGATCGGTACGTAGATGTCTATAATTATCTTTGAGAGGATAAATGGTTGTTAAGAGTACTTTCCTTCTTGATTCCTCATTGTGCGATTTGATTCTTTTTAGGCTTATGCCTATGTTTATTCCTACTCTATCTTACGCGTCGCGAAGCGCTTGCTATGAATCAGGAATTTGAGGAATTGAAATGGTGCTATGGATGTAATTCGAGATGTTTCAATGTGTAATTGGTTGGGGCTGTTTTTATGGCCCTGCAAAAGATTAATATGTTGTTTCAGTTCAGTTGTTGTGTTTCTTAGAGCGTTAAGGCTATGCTCAGGTAGTGATGATGCTTGCGATTGGTTATTGTGATGTCGATATGACGA
Organism: Nicotiana paniculata; assembly: GCA_005239505.1. Lineage (NCBI taxonomy): Eukaryota > Viridiplantae > Streptophyta > Magnoliopsida > Solanales > Solanaceae > Nicotiana > Nicotiana paniculata. The sequence continues at coordinate 63,591 of ML305739.1, read as the reverse complement.
TATAATGCTTGCTCGTATGTTGAGGGTGATGAATGGTTTAGTGGAAGGTCTTCTCAGAGTGTGGTTTCGAGATTTTGATATTTTATTTCTGGCCGAGGAAAGGCATTTGGATTATGAATGGCCTGGTTGGGGTAGATAAAGTAGTAAGACTTGGTGTCTTCAAGTGAGGTGTGATATGCACTTGTGACGTGAAGTCGCCGTCATTGATCGAATGCAATGTGTTAAGTTTGTCGGTGCTATGGTTTCTTCGATTGCGTGGGGTCAGAGTATTCATAAGAAGTATTGAAAAATGCGGTCGACAGAGACCGTGAGGTGCGGTAGTTCAGTACCAGATAAGTGTTGATAATGAAGGCAGCTAGAGAAAGATGATCTTCGGAGAGCTTGAAGTCATGGTGATCTGCAGGTTTGAGAGATATAGATAATGATCCTAAAGTGAGGCTAGACGGTGGTTCTATTTCTAGGAGGCCAGGTGTAAGAAGCAGAAGTCGAGCAGTCGCAAAGTAAGGGAGCTGCAGCATAGCTTGGAATTTGGAGATAATGTCGCGCATTTAATGGATGTCCATGAAGAGCGGACGAACTAGTAAAGTTGGTAAATGAAGTAGGTCGTAGGATAGGGTATTGAAGTCGTAGAGAGCGTGCATTTCAGCGTTGTTAGAAGGTGTCCGCGGGTGATTTCCACAGGTGGGTTATCTCCTGTGAATAGATTAGCGATGACATGGTTGGCAGGTCTCTATGAGGGGTTCTAGTGGCTATTCAGTATGAGGCAGAATGTGTGAATGATGCTATAGAATTTGAGTATTTGGGGAGTGCTAGCAAGAGAATTTGGAAGAATTGGACGGATTGGTTGATCAAGATCGTGTTATCAAAGGAGAAAGGATCTCAGCAGGGTCTAGAGTGGTGCAATGAGTAGCTTCGGGCTAAGTGGGGGAGTCCCACCATCTGCAGTTGGGTTGCAGAATTGTGTCATCATAGGGTTGCGGATTGTCGGCATGTTGGCAAGTTATTACATCTAAGGAAAAGTAGTAAAATGGTGATTGTGCATGGAGTTTGATGAATGTGTGGAAGAGTTGGCCCTGTCCGACTAGGGTTAGGCTTTGGAAGATTCAGAATTTATGTTTAAGCCATGAGAGAATATTAAGGATAGTGACTCGGTCACGTGTTTCATTGAAAGGGTTGTTCACGTGCTAGGAGATCCTTGGAGTTGATCGTATCCAGGACCAGTCAGAGTGGGTAACTCTCAAAAGCGGTCCTGGTGAATTCAAAAGTTAAGAATGCGGCGTTTAAGGGTTTCAGGAAGCAGTATGATAGAGAATCAAGCTTTTGCAGGGTAATTTCTGATAAAAAAGAGGATGGTTGGAATGTTGTATGATATGTTTCAGCATGCAAGATAGTATTGGAGGAGTGAGAGAAATAAACTCCGGATTGTAGAAAGACTATCAGGAGGGTTTGAGACGGGTTGCGGGATTTAGGCAGCATAGTCTCGTGAATCAAGGTCACTCGGGATGAGTGAGGGTTAACTCTGCTATGAGTGGAAGGAAGTTTCAATTATTCCTGAAGCAATTGAAGATGATTAAAAGAAGATAGATTGATTAGCCATGGTTGAAATGGCACGTTTGCGGCAGTGATCAGTTCCTTTGATGTGACTAAGTTATGCATGTGGTTTGTGCCGGTGTGTGCAGGGCTTGTCGGCCGTCGTAACAGATTTCATGTGGGAGCATTTGAATGCTATGGCCTGTCAGGTGTAGGCAGATCCCGGAAGGGTTATGGTGGTATATACTACTACTTAAGGATTTGCATGTTGGGTAGTTGTGAGAATTCACTCGTGTGTTGAGATGGTACTCTTGAATCGAGTTAAGTAAGAGGTTTCTATATGATGAAGTGTTCACCCTGTTGGTGGTTCAGAAGTTATTGCGGAATTCTTTTGTTACCTCATATTGACATGTTAGGTGCGGTAAGAAGTATGTAGCTGGGACTAAGAATAGAGATTGCGGTTCAGTGTTAATAACGATGTCATGAGCTCGGATGAGCAAGAAAAAGTGATTTGAAAGTTCAGAGTAAGCTGGTGTTATCTTCAGTGGACCTAAGATTGATATTGGGTAGAGGCTTTGTACCCTTGTTATGGGTTCTTGATTTGTGTTACATCGTAGTATGGCAAATGGTGGATTGTGGGGTGTTTGTCTTGGGTATGATGGTTGTTCTCGCGTATTATGAGAAAAAGTGAGTTAATGTGGACCCAGGTAAAGCTATTAGCTTAGTTTGGTGCGAGTAAGGTAGACTCGGTGTTTGTGGATGGATTTAAATATGATTATGGGCTCCATATGAGCCAGGCATGTTCATTTCAGTATAGCGCTCGTCAAGGAGGGGTGTTGGGATATCAGGGTGTTGTCCCGTCTTCGTCAATTCAGGTAATATTGATTCTGCCGTGTGACTTGTGAAACAACTTGATAATTTCCTATCTGTTGAGGTCCCGCGTAGTGGGGATGTTATGTGACCAGGATAGCTCTTGAGATCCAGAGTGTGTGTGTGTATATATATATATATATATATATATATATATATATATATATATATATATATATATATATACATATCTCACCTCAGTTGTGCTTGAGTTTTGTAGCATGCGGCTTCATCAGTCTCCCCAGGATGGTATTATGAACTTAGCGTACTTGTGACCGATATTCGGAATGTGTAATAATGAGCAATTCAGCTCCGCAAATATTTCCTTATGTGAGTTTTATGATGGGATCGGGTGGCACGCCGCCACAGGTATGTTATTTGGATCGGGTTGCACGCCATAACAGTCTGATGGTGAAAAGGGTTAATATATATATTTATTTTTCTTATGTTTTACGTCCTATTTTCTGAGAAAAGTTCATATTAGTTGCGTGAGTTGAATATTCCCTTCCTGAGTCATCTTATCTATCATGTTCGAATTATGTCCTATCGACATGATGTGGTATCATGTAAGGCTGTTGGTCATATTTGGGGTGATTCGTCGTCTGAGCAGTTCACATTGGGTGAGACGAGATTATCGGATCAGGGATCAGTGCGATAAGGTTATGTGAAGTGTATATTAAAGAACAAATACCACTATTCAGGTTCGTAATGAGGTGATAATTCTAGTCAAGATGAGATATTCAATGATTTGTTAACTCTGCAGTTGGGTATGAATTTTTTCACATTTCCTCCGTTGTAGTGGTATTGTCAGCTTTATAGCATGGTGTATGCATAGTTCTCATGAGGTGCATCGGGAGCACCAGATTCGTGATATTTTTGCTAATAAGGTGCAGGGAGTGCCATTGTGGTCAGATGATGAGTTATGCGGTGCATGGTGCTGATTCGGCAAAAATATGCAGTCATGTTCTGGTATATTGTGTGGTGGATGATACGGTGGTTATGTGTTGGAACTAGGCCTGGCAGAGAATTTCAAGTATTGGAACTATGTTCTGGGCTTATTTTATGGATAAAAGAAGAAATCTTCAGATTTGATCAAGCTAATGTACTCAATTGGGTTGTGGTAGCTCGGGCAGGTTCTCGAGGTGTTAAATAGTGATTTCAGATAACTCCAGAGTAGTTCATAGCACGTTCAAGGACGAACGTCGATTTAAGTGGGGGAGAATGTAACAACTCGACCGGTCGTTTTGAGCCCTAGCGCGTCGTTCAGCGCTTTGAGGCCATGAGCAGCTTTGTTTCAGCTATTATGACCCGACAGGCGTGGTCGGAGTTGAATTTTGGGAAGTTTAGAGTTGGTTTGGAAAGAAAATTCTCATTTCAGAAGCCTTAAGTTGGAGAAATGGACTAAGATTGGAATTTTTAGTAAACGTCCTCAGAATCAGGATTTGAGGGTTCTTGCAGGTTCGAATGACGATTTTGTACTTGGGTGTATGTCTGGATCGGGTTTTAGAAAACCCGGGAGCGTTTCAGTGCATATTGTTTTATGTGATTTGAAGCCTCGAGCAAGTCTACATTATGATTTGGGACAGGTTGGTATAAGTGGACAGGGTCTCGGGGGCCACAAGTGGATTTCAGGTGGTTAACGGATCAACTTGAGAGTTTGAAGACGGCTGGAATTTGCTCTTATCTGGTGTGACCGCACTTGCGAGGATTTGACTGCAGGTGCGGCTATGGCACCGCAGGTGTGAAGGATTTATGGTCCGGCTGGGAGCGCATGTGCGATGGTATTTCCGCACTTGCGAGGTCGCAGATGCGGTTTATAGGGCGCAGGTGCGAAGTTGGCTCGAGTTGAGGAAAGCCGCAGGTGCGGAGGTTTGGTCTCACCTGCGGAATCGCAGGTGCGAGTGTTGGATCGCAGGTGCGAAAAATGTCCTAGGCAGAATCTTTTAAAAATCGAGAATTTGTGGCAATTTCTTCATTTCTTCTTTGATTTGGTCGATTTTGCAGGAGCTTCAAGAGAAGATTTCTTCATGCAATGTCAAGGTAAGTAATTTCTTCATGTTTTTAAAGTTAAATATAAGTAGATTCATGGAATTAGACATGGAAATTGGTAGGAAATGGTGAAATCTTGAAAAAAAAACTAGAAATGGTGTTTTGGATTTTAGCCACGAATTTGAGCATGGAATGTAGAGTAAATTGTATATTTGAACTAGTGGAGCTATGGGTAGATTATATCTTCGAGAAATTTTGGATTCCGGGCATGTGGGCCCGAGGGAATTTTGGTCAATTTACTAAGCGGGGTTGGGAAATTATATAATTTGGAATGATTGCAAATATTAGAGTATATTTTAATTGCTTTGCCGTTATTTGGATAGTTTTGGGGTGTTGTGCGTCCGTTGGAGTCGTCAGAAGGGCTTGGAAGCGGGTTATGGAATTTCAGAGCGAGGTAAGTCTCCTTTCTAACTTTGTGAGGGGGAACTGTCCCCCTAGGTGAATTAATTAAGTATGTGCTATTATCTTCGAGGGCTACGTACGCACAAGGTGACAGGAGTCCGTGCGTAGCTATTATTATGCCATGTCCGGGTAGCCTAGGACCCACTAGCATGCCATATGTATTGTACCTGTGATCTTGCCAATACAACTTGACTGCTAATATAATCGAAATCGTAATTTGATATCTAAGGAAGACTAGAGTTCATTTTCTTAATCAGTTGGAAAGAAAATTATTTTCCTCCGTGGATAATTCTATACTTGATAAAGTGATATTATTTAACATTATTCGACTTGGCAAATCAATTTCGAAAAAGGATTTAAACACTATTTTTTGGTTTTTAAAAGAGAAATCTGCCATTTACTTGAGTATTTGTTTTCCCGATGTATTCGGGGTGGAGTGTTGATTATGCCTGACTGCATGTGACCGCTCACAATTTACATTCCGCGAGCGGAGTGTTATTTCCCCCACTCTCATGGGAGCGGGTTGTACGCCACGGCGGATTGAAAGATGCATTTATGGTTCGGGCCGTTCGACCCTCGGCAATGCATAGACATGATTATTTTATTGAAAGATGCACTCATGGTTCGGGCCGTTCGACCCTCGGCAGTGCATAGACAAGATTATTTTATTGAAAGATGCATCTATGGTTCGGGCTGTTCGACCCTCGGCAGTACATAGACATGAGTATTTTATTGAGAGGTGCAGTTTTGGTAAGGGCCATTCGATCCTCTGCAGTGCACATAGATGATTAGTATGATGGCTCAGGGCGGTTGTCCTTATCCCGTATGTGCATGCTAAATTGTTAAATATTTTTCATGGATTTTTAAAGTGATAATATATTTGGGGGAAAACAAAGAGGAAATTTTTTATTTAAAATATTTGGGGAAAATGAGAAAGTGGTAACTGTTTGTTTACTTATAGTATTTACTCGGATTGTTAGTGCCTTATACATATTGCTGCTTTACTACCTTTACATGCCTTCCGTGCTCATTATATGCTGTTAATTCATTTGTTGGACCTTAGTGAGTGTCTAATTCGACCTCTCGTCACTACCTCTCTGAGGTTAGGCCGGCGACTTGCTGAGTACACGTTGTTTTTGTACTCATGCTACACTTGCTGTGAATTTTGTTGTACACGTACCTTCATAGCAATATGGCTGACTTGGAGACTTAGACGAGCTGCATAACTCAGAGACGACCTGTAGTCGGCAGTGTATTTCTCTATGTATTGTATTTTTATTTTTATTCCTTGTCCAGTTTGTATTTCGGACAAGCTTTGTAGAATTTGTAAATTTCTTAGAAAATGCTCATGTACTTGTGTCACCGGTTTCTGGGATGTGTTTGGGATGTATTTTATCAAGATGGAATATTGGATTGTTATTTCTACTAAATGGATTTTATTTAGATATTACGTGTTAAGTGGAAGGTAATGATTTTTAAAAAATGCTAAAACAGAAAATTTAACTTAACCATTTAATGATTGGCTTGCCTGACTATGGTGTCCGGTGCCATCACGACCTAACGGATTTTGGGTCGTGACAGTCTGTACACACCCCAGTGCGCGCAAGTACCTACTGAGTGTCGCGTGCCAAGTGTTGAGTGCCGAGTGCTGAGCGATTGTGAGGCATGAGTGATTGTGAGGTTTGAGTGTTTGGGAGGACTGAGTGATGTTTGCCCGAGGTGCGATATATGATTTCATCATTTATTCATAGTTGCTCTGAGTCCTTATTTAAAAACTCTTGAAAGATATTTTTAATTGACTTTACTTGAACTTGATTTAAACACGCTGATTTGACTTAATCTTTGGTTGTAAAGCATGCCGCACTTTACCGAATTTTGTGATGTGAACTGTACTTGCATCTAGACCAATTTTAGTAGCTGCTCATGACTCGGAGACACCCCGATGTTTGGGGCTTTTCTTTCGCATGTCTATTTTTTGGTTCAACTCTTGTTTCTTTTATGACTGTTATACAAAAGTCTTTATGGCATATCTCTGAATGAACTATAGTAGTATTGTGAAAGTTGGTTGTCCTAGTACCATCGATACGCGCCATCACGACATATTTGAGTGTAGGGTCGTGACAAATGGTTCACACGTAAAAGTTTGAGCACATGTATTTTATATTATCTTGAAGGGCATATTCTTAGGGAAAAGCTTACAAAATAGTAGTCATTTTTGTGACATAATATTAAACCTAAAATGATCAAAATCGTTATATATTTATTATAATTATTCAAATAATCATCAAATTAACACTAATTTAGAAAATTGTATCTTTTTTTTGGAACCATTGAAATAAACGGGTAGGTCATACAGTATGTAAAGTATAAAAATGACTAATATTGAATGCACTATTTACAACCAAAAACTTATTATGTGTACAAAAAAACTACAGAGAGCCATTGATGGAATAGATGAAAAAAATATAAATAATAATAAATGTCAACTCATTTTGAATGCTTATTGTTTCATTCTTACTTCTTCTAGTATGAATTTTAACCAAGTAAATTTTTAATATTATACTGCAATTGATTCGGCTTTAACTTATAATTTTTTTCATCATTTCTAGTCTTTTTATTTAAATATATCTATATAAGCCAAGATTATTGTTAACCCGGAGATGGTTTTACTTGTTTGATGATTTTGAAAAAGAATAAATTTAATTGTTTTTGCTAATTAGCTGTTCCAAATATTTAATTATTTATTTTCATCAATAAATTATAAAATTATTTTTTGGTGATTTGAATTATTAATATTAGCTCATACCAAATTTTAAATATTAATATAATTGTATTTAATCAAATAAAAATTCTTTATCAAAGTGTAAGAAAATCAAATGAGTGGAAAATCACCTATGAAGCCATGTTCCAAAAGAAGAAGGAAAAAAAAAAAGAAAATTTTGTTATATCTCACAGACTTGAGAATCACTATGTACAAGAAATGAAGTTTAAAATTCGATTGTCCTTTTAGAAGTCATAATTATAGTTCTAGTCAAGAAATCCAATATTTCAACTAAATTTATTATTATTCAAAATTCTTTGTACATAATTATCTTTGCCATAATTATCTTTCCTTTAAGGTCATCCTTTTTTGAAGGACAATTTCTTGTCTGTGTGTTGTAATTTTTAGGTAAGGTCATGTCCCCTCTTGTTCTCTTTTTCATGAATACAACTACACCCAGATCACTGGAAAAATTTATAAATAAAAAAAAAAGTACAATAGTTGATAATATCTGAGTGTATATTGATTCTTGCACAACATTTCAAATATTATAATTGTTAGTTTAAATCTTTTTAAATTAAAGATACATTGTAGAATAATATTATTAATGAAATAGTCCTATATATTTTAAAGTATTTTAGCATATAAAAGAGTTTCGTCTAAATCAAAACATAAAAAAAGTTACTCTGTTATCTTCCAAGAACGTGGCACATCCTCGTAACGACCCCACCGGCTATTTTGAGCTCGAGCGCGTCGTTCGGGGGTTTGAGGCCTTGAGTAACTTCACTTCATTTATTATGACTTTTAGATGTAATCAGAATTGAATATTGAGAATTTCAGGAAGTTCGGAGGAATTAACTAAGGTTTAACTTTTGAGTAAACAACCTCGTAGTGGGATTTGAAGGTTCCAACAGGTTCTTATGATGATTTTGGACTTGGGCGTATGTCAGGATCGGGTTTTGGATGACCCGGGAGCGTTTCGGCTCCTATGGTAGAAAGTTGGTATTTTTGAAGAATTTCATAAATTTGTGTTGAAGTGTATTTTAATATTATTGATGCCCGTTTAAAATTCCAATTCTGGGAATAGTTCCGTATGGTGATTCTGGTCTTAGGAGCACGTCCGGATGTGGGTTTGATGTCCATAGGTCATTTTGGGGTCATTTTGCAAAATTTGGAAGTTGGAGGCTTTTGGAAGTTTGAACGGGAGTGGAATTTTTGATATTAGGGCCGAATTCCGATTCCAGAAGTTGGAGTAGGTACTAATGTCAAATGTGACTTGTGTGCAAAATTTAAGGTCAATCGGACGTGATTTGATAAGTTTCGGCATCAGATGTAGAAGTTAGAAGTTCAATAATTCATTAGGCTTGAATCGATGCACAATTCTTAGTTTTGATGTTATTGATATAATTTGAGGCCTCGAGCAGGTCCATCTTATGTAATAGAGCAGGTCGGTGTGATTGGACGGGGTCCCGAGGGCATCGAGTGTATTTCCAATGTCTTTGGGTTGTATCGTGCTCTTATTTGATGTTTCAGCGTCGTTTCTTTGGGCATAAAGGGTACAATATTGAGAAAAAGACCTTTAATTTTTGATTGGATAGAACCATTAGATCTGTATCATAATTACGGAGCCATAGCAACAAGAATCGTGGAATGCTGATGTCGTAGGAGAGAGTTATGCCTATTTCTGTGTCGGGAAAGATTGCTAGTTACTGGTGCGGACTTTATTCTTTGCGAACACGAGGGAAGTCCCATTAACACGAAGAAGGAAATTTGGGTTGACAGGTCAATGCAAAGAATCTCTCTCCGTGAACGTGAAGGTTATCCCGTGAACGTGAAGAAGAAAATCGCATGGATAGTGTTTTAAACCGATAATTTTTGTATTTTGCGCATATCTTGAGTTCTAGAGCTCCGTTTGAGGTTATTTTTGCCGCGTTGTTCTCGTCTGAAAAAGGGGGTAATTATATGAACTTTATTTTGATGTTTTCACATGATTATTTCCATTTGTTATTATTTTTTTCCGTGTTCTCATTGTAGAAATTGGGATTTGAGCCCAAAAGCTGAGAAATGGTAAATCCTTGATTCGAGGGTCCATTCATGGAAGAAGTTGGATGATTTTTTGGATATAGGCCATATGAGTTATAAGTAATATTTATTTCAACAATTTTTGAAATATGGGCACGTGATCCCTAGGGTTGATTTTATTGACTTTTCGAACGGAGTTGGGAATTGTTATAAATTGATATATTATGAGTATTAGAGTATATTTTTATTGTTTGCACATTGATTGACTAGTTTTGGAGTTACGAGCATCGGTTTGAGGTGTTAGAGCGGCGTTGGAGCTGGTTATGGAACTTCGGAGTGAGGTAAGTCTCACGTCTAACTCTATGACGGGGAAACTACCCCCTAAGTGTTGTAATTGATATGTTTTACTTGTTTCTGGGGCTATGAATGCACGAGGTGACGAGAGTCCTTACGTAGTTACATTCATGTTATTATCCGGGTAGACTTAGGTTCACGCCATGCTGTAACTGTAATATTTGGGTTGTCTCTTGCTTATTAAATCCTCTATTTTACATTTCTACTTGAGAATAAACTTGCTATTGTAGAAACTTCACGAGTTCATGAATAGTCACCGAATAATTTCACTCCTCTTACGGCATGTTTCTGTGATATATATGTTTCATAGAAAGGTTTTTGTTAAAGAAATTACAACTCACACGTTTATTCGTGAGTGGAGCCAAGGACCCGTCAAGGCCACTTATTCGAATGGGATCAGACCGTTCGCCTCGACAAGGATTTATGTACCACACTCTTATGGGATCGAGTCGTTCGCCTCGACAGGATTTATGTACCATAATCTCATGGGAGCGTGTCGTTGACCTCGGCAAGTTAATAGATGCATCTATGGTTCGTGTCGTTTTACACTCGGTAGTGCAAATTTTAAATATTTTTGTTGGATTAGTCTGTACGCCTCGGCATTTCCTATAACACTTCTTTATGAAATCATGTGTAATATTTGGCAAGAAGCCAGTGTATCTGTGAGTTTTTCCTAATTTGAATTATGACAATCTATTTGATGAGATCCGTTATATATATATATGCTCCGATTAAGCAGTGAATTTCTAATGGAGAGCTTGAGTTCATCAAAAGGAGGTGAATTTGTACCAAGTGTTTTATACTTGTTTATTTCAATTATTTACTCTGCCTCATATTTATTTACCTCTTTACTGTACCTGATATATTAGACCACTAGTGAGTGTCGATGTCGACCACTCGTCACTAGTCCTCCGGGGTTAGGCTAGATACTTATTGTGTACACGTGGATTTACGTACTCATACTACATTCGCTGCACATTTTTGTGCAGGTACATATATGTCAGGAGGCTTTCTGAGAGAAGAGGCGTGTATACATGTGGGGACTTAGGTGATCTGCATTCCATATGTCGACCCGTAGCCAGCAGAGTCTCCTTTAGAGTATTTATAGTTTGCCTGTCAAATTTCTATTCCGTATAGATGTTGTATTTTATTTTACATTCCTAGTTGATGCACATGCACTTATGACCTCGAGTTTTAGGGTGCCTATGGGTTGTTCTTTAGTGAAATTGGTAAAAATTTTATTATTTACTCTGTAAATTCCACCTTTTACTATTCAATTGAAGGAAATATGATTTCAAAAATATTTAAGAAAATGAGATTCAAATTAAGTATTTATTGTTAGCTTGCCTGACAGCGGTGTCCGGTACCATCACGACCTTTAATAGATTTTTGGGTCGTGACCTGATCCCTTCTAAAACACCAAATATTATCATCTCCATTCTTCTTTGCCCTCAAAACCTAATGGCAAAAATGTCTAAAACTGTTCCACAAAAAGAAACTGCCTTCTTATCTCGGCCAGCGAATGAGAAAACAACGGTGGAGCCACGCCTTGAGGAGTGTGTTTCAGGGGGTGTGTGTTATTAGCTCTGACTTTAAAATCGAGAAAACCTCACCAGTCCCCGGTCGATGCTAGCCGGTATCGAGATACATATGCTCGATATCCGAGAGTTTCCTAAAACAAGTGAAGAAAGACCGTATCTGGGAAGGCAAAAAAGTCGTGATACCGGCCCTTGAAGAAGCTATCACTAACCACGTGGAATGATTCTTGAGTGTTTACACTTACCCATTCACGCTGGGTCCCCTCGATCCAGTCACCGTAGACTTTTGCAGAAAGTACCAAGTAACCCTTGGACAAATCCACCCTTTTTTCTCGAGGATTATAACATTTCTCTGATTCTTTGTGAGAAAAATCGACGGGTTCCATTTAACCCTCGATCACCTTATAAGGTTGTATAGCCACCGACTCTATCGAGGTGGCTAATAAAGCTTCAAGGGTCTACCAAGATACTTATCTCGAGCATAGATGATGATGAATATCGAGGTTGAATAGGTCAATTCGTCCGAATGAAGACCTCGGACTTGATTCCGACCGAGAGCATGCTTTTTCCCGAGAGGTGGAATATAAAATGTAAGTATCCATTATTAGCTTCTGTTTGTCATTTTTACTTCTTCATTTTTCCTTAACAACATTTTTGTCGGTGTAGCTATTGCTTGGATGCCGAGTGTGGTCCCTCACCTTGAGAGCTGGGTCAGGAGCCTGGTCTCGACATCTACATGTGCTAACGTGCATGGTGCGATCTGCCAAAGGGCTTGTGATAGGCTAAAAACCATGGTAAGTCTTGTTCTTGTACTTAATGATTTACTAATACGCCTTCCCAAGCTTACTCGGTTTTCAAGTCTTGGGAAAGATGAAGCCATGAGGCCCCCATCGGCGATGAACAAGCCCCACTACCCATCTCGAAGTCAGATAAGAAAGGTAAGATCCGTATAAGAGAATGGCTCGTAAGCCAGAAAATAATGTCAGTACCCTATCTGTGGTGTCAGCCCAACTCCTAAGGGAGGAAGAAGCAGAAGAAAAAGAGGACGATTTCGCGCTGGTGGCCCGAGTGAGGACAAATACAAAGGCTCAAAAGGCCACTGAGTCAGTAGGAGTCGAAAATATTCTACCCCGAGCTGATGGGGCCTCGAGAGAAGACTTGGTCGAAGTCCCCGAGCCGGCGAAGCCTGAAGTGCCTTACCTCGAGGTAAGAAGGTCTATGAGGAGGTGGTGGATGCTGCTGAGACAGGCGGGCTCGAGATTCCTCGAGATAAGAAAATTCCCCAAAGGATCCACCTGGGTAGAGATCAGAGACTCTCCGTTGTTTCCTTCATTCTCGGAGGAAATTATTTGGGAGGATTAGGCCATGAATCCTTACGTAGAAGAAGCCCACGGAAAGGAAGACCCTTTCTGTGGTTATTTCACTTGGGTCGACGATGCTGCTGTCCTGAGTGACTTGGAGGTACCGAGGAAGGACTCGGGCAAAACTTCCTTGAGTTTCAGATTGACCAGCCAGTTCCCAGCCCCTAGTGTCGATATCTAGTGCAAACAAACGATCGTCATCACGGTCCCGGAGGATGCACGAGTTTTTACAACCCCTATAGGGGTGGATAGCTATCTTCGGAGTTTGGTGATGGAGGAAGACCAAGCTTCGATGAACGAGGTGGGAGTGCCTTGTCTCTTAAATGAGGCCCAACAACATTTGAACCGGGGAAGTCCTTACTCCCTTTGTTAATATCAATCTTTATACTTGAGTTTTCCTCTTCTCGTATAACTCTTACTTTTATATGTTATAGGCCTCAGTGCTACATCACGAAGCTTTCTTTCGATCTAAAGGGGAGCTTAGCAGATATGAGGCCGAAGTCTGAAGGCTTATAACGGAGAAAAACACCTCCAAAGTTGTCAGTGAGCAAAGAGAGGAGGAAATAAAGGGACTTCATGTTGAGCTAGAGGCGGCTCAGAAAGAACAGACTGACCAGGCCGAGCAGGTAAAAATAATCTTAGAAGTTTATTACATCGGTTCAGGTGTGACGGCTAATAGTTCGATCACACAGGTCCAGTAGAAGCTCGAGATAATCGGGAAACTTCGTGAAAAAGTGGATACGGTGAAGGCAGAGACCATAGCATGGATGCAAAACATGGATCGTCTTGCCTTAAAAAAAGAGGTTGCTTGAGCTCAGCTATGCTCATCTTAAAGCCAAGTCCATAGCGTGAAACAAAAGAACTTTGTGCAAGCCAAGAAAATCGAGGAGTTCCAGACTCATTTGGGTTCAACGACCTCCAATCAATAGAATCTGGTCACGGAACTTGCGGCTCGAGCAAAGGAAGACACTCATTTGGTCCAACACCGAAGACACTCAAGCTCGAGCAAAGGAAGTTTCCAGTATTGCTCAGGTTCTAGCACATTGGTTTGCCTAACATGCCAAATGTCAGTCTCGAAGGGAGACTCTCAAGGAGATCCATGCTCGTGGCTTCGATCTCACTGACAAGATCGAAAATGCAAAAGAGCTTGAATCCGAAGCCAAAGCATTGGCCTCTCCTAATGATGATGACTCCAGGAGCATGAGTGGGTCTGAAAGTAGAGAAGATCCCGAGGATGAAGATGTTGCTCCTAGAGAAGATTAGGCATGTGACGACCTGATCGATCGTCTTAAGAATTAACGCCCCGATCCCTTGTTAACTATTTTCCCCAAGTCTATTTTTACTTAATTGAATTGCCGGGACGTTCGGTTTTAAGTTTTGGAGAGTTTTGGGATATTTAGTCCCTAAATGAGAGTTAAGTGTTGGAAGGTTACCCTAGTCGTAGCAGTGTGAAGACGGCCTCGGAATGGAGATCCAATGATTTCGTTAGCTCCGTTAGGTGATTTAGGGGTTGGGAGCATGTTCGGAATGTATTTTGGAAGTCCGTAGCTCATTTAGGCTTGAAATGCCGAAGTTCAAATTTTTGGAGTTTCCGGTCTGATAGTGAATTCTTGATCTGAGGGTCGGAATGGAAGTTCGGAAGTTGCAGTAGTTCCATCATGTCATATGGGATGTGTGTGCGCAAAATTTGAGGTCATTCAGATAAGTTTAGACGTGTTTTGGCATCGGATGTGAATTCATTATTTTCTTAAGTTTCTAGGCTTGAAACTATGCAAAATCGATGTTTTTGATGTTAAGAGACGTGTTTTTAAGGCTCGACCTAGTTCAAATGAGGTGCTGAGGTTGGTTGGTGGTTTTGGTTGAGGTCCCGGGGGCCTCGGGGTTGTTTCGGATGCTTAATGGGTGGAATATGGGAATTTTGCTGCTGCTAAACTAGACATCTTCAGGTGTCTTCGCACCTGCGAAGGTTCTTCCATAGGTGCGGCCTCGCAGGCGCGGTGGCCTTGATCGCAGGTGCGATAGGGGAGTTTTGGGCTAATGGTCGCAGGTGCGACCTGGGTTCCGCAGGTGCGGGACCGCATGCGCGACCAAACGATTGCACGTGCGGCCCCAGTGCATCTTTAGTGAATTTCGCACCTGCGATGTTTCTTTCGCAAGTGCGGTACCGCAGGTGCAGTGATCGAGTCCGCATGTGCGGATTGCCTGGGTATTATTTTCAAAGAATCCGAGAGTTTGGTTCATAATGCCAAAAATAGTGTGAGGGCTCAAAGTTTGGCGATTTTCGGTGGGTATTGAAGAGAAGGATCATAGGTAACATTTTCTAATCCTGATCCACCTTTAGACCATTATTTCTCGTTGTTTTCTTTAGTTTAATTATCAAAAATGGGGGAAAACCATAGGAATGGAATAGATGTTACCAATCCGAAATTTTTGAAAATTGTGGGGTTTTTGGCATCTGATTTAGGTTGTTTCTTGTTAAATGAGTTCGTGAGTGGATGGTTGTCCGGAAAATATAACTTTTACCCGATTCCGAGTCGTCGGCCGAGGGGGCGTTTTGGTAATTTTACATAATTTCGTGTCGTAGCTTGAATTAAACAGTATGATCGGTTGCATGAGATGTTATTTATGATATGTAATTGAATCTTATAGATTGGGGCCATTTGGAGTAGGATACTCGTGGAAAACGTGTGATTTCAAGTTGATTTTTAGCCGATTCGAGGTAAGTGGCTTGTCTAACTTTGTGTGGGGGACCTTTCCCCTTAGCATGTGATATTTGGTAATTGAATGCTTTGTACGTGAGGTGACGAGCGCGTACTTGTGCTAATTGTTGAAAATCCGGTTTTACTTTATATATTTAGACTGAGTTTCTTTCTTACCTGCTTTATTCTTCTTGCAATTATAGCCTATGTTAGTTTAGAAAAACATGCCTAGTTGACTTAAATTTCCTATTTTCTTAAGTTGCTTTAATTGTACTACATGAAGCGTGTTAGGCTAGAATTACTTGTTGCCTTGTATTTTTTCACTCTAAATTTGGATGTCTTCTTGTTATGGCTGCTTATTTACTTTGGGACTACGGGACGGTATCCCGGGAGATCCCCATGCATATTTACTTTGGGATTACAGGACGGTATCCTGGGAGATCCCCCTGGATATTTACTTTGGGACTACGGGACGGTATCCCGGGAGATCCCCCTGCATATTTACTTTGGGACTACGGGACGGTATCCCGGGAGATCCTTTGGATATACAGATGATGGACTACGGGACGATATCCCGCGAGATCCACTGGACACTTGAGAAGAGGACTACAGGACGGTATCCTGGGAGATCTCATTGTTACCATTGTTATTATGTTGTACATATTTCGGGTTTACTCTATTCTTGTGTTTAGTTATCGCCTTGTTTGACCTGTCTTATTTCACTGCAGTACTCGTTATTACCGCCTGTTTTCATACTGTAAATTCCTGTTATATTATTTGACCTTAGTAAGGCCCTGAACTTCCTCGTCACTACCCGACCAAGGTTAGGCTTGACACTTACTGAGTACCGCTGTGGTGTACTCATGCCCTTTCATGCGCATGTTTTTTCATGTGCAAATCCAGGCACCTCCACTCAGGCGCACTATCGCCGAGGTTGAGAGATACAACAGACACTTCGAGTTATATCTTCCGCGTCTGCAGACCAGGAGTCTCTATCTTATTCCAGCTTTTGTGAAACGTTTATTCCTCCTTTCAGTTGTATAGTTATTCTGGAGTTAGAGCAGTGTATTATATTCTGTTAGCCTGTGGTTCCCATGAGTTTCCATGTGTTGGGGTGATGTTGTAGACTTCCGTATTATTTTGGGTTGTATATGCCAAGTGGCTTTTATATACAGTTTTTCCTTTTTGATCGTTTAGCTTTCTTTTACTTACTTATTTCCGCAATTATGTTGTTATTCCGCATTGTTAGGCTTACCTAGTCATAGGGACTAGGTGCCGCCATGACATGTTCATGGAGGGAGAACTGGGGTCCTGACAAGGCACTTAGCATATTTCTTTTTGGATTTTTATAGAATCCCGATCAGGCCATGTTTCCGTTTGATATTAGCCTATATTATGCAATGTAGACGCTATTTATACTCTAAATTTACCATTCTTTATTGATGTTTTATATGCTAAAAGATAGCAAAATGCTCTAATTGAGATTTTTATGCTTTGAAGGAGCAACTCCGAGCTAGGAGGAAGATACAGAGCATTTTCAAGTCAAATATGTACATACAAGGTCAATCGGGGATAGTCCGGATGAAAAAGAGCAAGAAAAGGCAAAATAAGAAGGGCAGTCAAATGCGGTGCAAAATAGAATGTTGGTAAACGACCACGTGGGGTGTGTAGCGGCCAAGAACTTTAGGGGCTAGAGTGCAAATATTTGGGCAATAAACCGAATCTTATAAAAAACCCAAAAACTCGCCCAAAGTCAATTTCAAGCTTGTTTTACACTCAATTGGAGGCAAGAATGAGTGAGAGGAGATCAAGTCATCTTTAGAGTTTTTCCTTCTTCTTCCTTTTACCATTAATTGTGAATCATGAACCATATTATTGCTTTGTTTTGTTTTAGTATGAGTAGCTAAATATTAAATTTAGGGTTGATAGATATAACGACCCGGCCAGTCGTTTCGTGAGATTTACCCCATTTCCCCCATTCCTGCATTTGTTATATATTTCTAGCCTGTTTTTGTTGTGTTGGGTCGGTTGGTTCGGGTCCGGAGTGGTTATGGTGAGAATTGAGGTATTTAGTCTATGAAAGTAGCCTAATAGTTGAGAAAGTCAACCGAGAGTTAACTTATTGGTAAATGACCTCGGAATGCGGATTTTTTGGCTCGGATAGCTTCGTTAGGTGATTTGGGACTTAGGAGTGTGTTCAAAATATTTTATGTTGTCCGGTGTAGAATTAGGCTTGAATTGGCGAAAGTTAGTTTTTGGCGATTTTCGGTCGGCAGCGGAAAATAGGCTATCGGGGTCGGAATGGAATTCCGGAAGTGGGAACAGTTTCCTAATGTCATTTTGGATGTGTCCGCAAAATTTCAGGTCAATCGGAGGTGTTTTAGTGGGTTTCGGCGTAGTTGGCAAAATTTGGAAGTTTCAAAGTTCATAGGCTTGATTTTGATGTAATTTTTGTTTATTCGTGTTGTTTTTGGTGTTTCGAAGGCTCGAATAAGTTGGAATAATTCTATGGGCTGTGTTGGCATGTTTTGTTGGGGCCCCGAGGGGCTCGGGATTGATTTCGGATGGTTGGCGGGATTTTGAACTTGGAAAAAATTGCAACAATAGCTGCTGGTGTGATGTTCTAGTGTTGACCGCACCTGCGGTCGGGCCACTGCAGGTGCGATGTTTTGGCCACACCTGGGCAGCCGCAGGTGCGGAGGAGTGGCCGCTGGTACAGAATTGGTCCAATAAGTGGGATTCTGTAGGTGCTCACCTGGGCCCGCATGTACGGGTCCGCTGGTGCGGCTAAATGTCCGCAAGTGCGGAAATGACTGGCAGAAACAGTATATAAAGGGCCTCCGCGAAAATTCTCTTATTTTCATCATTTTTGCATGCGGGGGGATTTCTTTGAAGGCGATTTGGAGAAGGAAACTGGAGATGTTAAACTGGTTTTGGCAAGATTCGGAGCAATCTGGAGCCAATTTGAGGGGCAAGAGCATTGCGGACTAGTGTCGCGGCCCGATAGAGGTAAGTAATGGTTATAAATCTTGTCTTGAGGGTATGGAACCCCGGACTACATTTTTTCTCACTGATTTTAGAAAGGCGCACATGTCAGATGACGAGTATGTGGCGCGTACTGATTTTTGGATTGGACTAGGTCCTCTCCACGACAACTAATGAGTTGCATATTTACTCAAAACCTTATGTTAAATTATGTTATAAGGATTTGCGAAATATATAAGCCGTGTTTGAGGCGTCGTGCCGATCTGTTTAGACCCGTTGGGGCCTTTTACTGCTGTTTTTCCTCACTAATTGTTGATGATTTCACTCAGCATCATTGTGCATACAATTTTTTTTCGAAACTCAGCATGATTTACACCACTTTGAGATTTAACTAATGATTCGGGTCAAGTACCCTGTTTTACTGATTCGCCCGAGGGGCCTTTTGAGTGGTTTTGCTGTGTATGGCCGAGGGCCAAGGGTGATAGTGAGGTGCTGAGTGATGTTAGCACTTGGGCTGAAAGAGCTCCTCCGGAGTCTGTACACACCCTCAGTGAGCGCACAGAGTGCCGAGTGCCGAGTGCCGAGTGCCAAGTGACGAGTGATTAGGAGGCATGAGTGGCTGTGAGGTGCTGAGGGACTGATTACGAGTGATGGTGAGGTATGTCCGAGGGGCTGATTATGAGTGACTGTGAGGCATGCCCAAGGGGCTGATTATGATGCAGTTTTGCCCGAGGGGCCTCTGTATGATTCATTTCATTTTTATACTAAACCTTTCGGTTGAAGTTGTAAAAAAATATACATTTTCAAAGGGTTTTTCTAAAGTTGGTTTTAAGGCATGACGATTTCATATATCTGTGTTATACTATTGGAAAGTAAGGTTGTGTATATTATGATTTAATGGCATTGATTTTCAGTGCTTCCCTGCCGCTTAGACTTGATTTATTTTCATTACTACTGAGTTGGCGTACTCGTGTTACTCCCTGCACCTCTGTGTGCAGATTCAGGTGCAGACATCGAGTATTAGCTAGTTATTCCGCGCGGAGCCGGATTTGCGGGAAATAAAGGTAGTTGTTAAGCGTTAGCAGCATCTCTATTTTCCCTTCTTGTTGTGTCTTGCCTTCATTAAGAGGTTTTGTATTATGATAGTATATTTTGGCTTATTCTTCTAGATGCTCATGACTTGTTGGATCCAGGTTTTAGGGTTGGTGGCACTGTTTATTGGCCTACTTATTTAACCAAACTCTGTATATTTATGAAATGCTTGGATTATGATTGGGGTTTTAAGAGAAATTGTGAACATGTGGTTATTTGCTAGCCTAGTTCCACAGTAGGCGCCCTCACGGCCAGTTTAGGATTTAGGGTCGTGACAGTTTGGTATAAGAGCTAGGTTACATAGGACTCAACGGTCATGAGTAGGTTTAGTAGAGTCTTACGTATCGGTACAGAGACGCTTGTACTTATCTTCGTGAGGCTGCCGAACTTTTAGGAAACTTTTCTATCTTTCTTGAACTCTTTCGTGCTGATTTATTGATTCTTGAAATCTTAACTTACGTTGCTTCATTCTCTCACAGAAAGTGAGGACACGCCATACTGATCAGAGTGACCATTCATCGGCTAGACCAGCGAGAGGTTGAGGCCGCGGTCGAGGCCGTGGTAGAGGTAGGGGGCCAGCCCACACAACAGTCGGGGCAGTACCACAGGATCCCCCTATCGATCATGATCAGGTTCCCGCTGATGGTGTCCCAGCGTGACAGGCTCAGGCACCAGCAGTGCCTATGGTTATTCTGGGTCTTCAGGAGACCCTACCTCAGATATTGACAGTTTGCACAAGTTTGGCTCAGGCAGTCACCATGTCTTCTATTACCATTAAAGCTCAGGCCGGGGGAGGCAACCAGACTCCAGCTGCACAGGGTATTCAGGCACCGGGAGCAGCCCCAGCTCAGCTAATTGCTCCTGTCCAGGATTATGTGGTCCCTATCATGCCTGAGGACGAGCAGTGCAGGTTGGAGAGGTTCAGCAGACTTCATCCTCCGACTTTAAGCGGTACAAAGGGCAAGGATGCTCAGTGATTTCTAGATAGGTGCCAGAGGGTACTGCGTACCGCGGGTATTTTGGAGACCAGTGTGGTCTCATTTGTTACATTCCAATTTGCGGGTGCTGCCCTTACTTAGTGGGAGTCATTCGAGAGGTGTAGGCTTGTTGGTTCAGCACCTCTCACATAGCAGCAGTTCTCCACAATCTTTTTGGAGAAGTATGTTCCTCAGTCCCACAGAGAGGAGCAGCGCAGGTAGTTTGAGCAGCTGCACCAGGGAGAGTTATCAGTTATTCAGTACGAGATGAGGTTCTCCGAGTTGGCTAGGCATGTTTATCAGATTGTCCCTACTAATAGGGAGAGGGTGAGGAAGTTTGTGGATGCTCTTTCTTATCAGCTTCGGTTGCTTATGACTCGGGAGAGAGTATTAGGTGCTTCATTCGAGCAGGTTGTTGACATAGCTCGGGATATTGAGTCCGTTCGCCGCCAAGAGCGGGAGGAGAGAGAGGCCAAGAGGCCTTGTGCTTCGGGCAATTCTAGTGGTGCTCCCTTCAGGGGACAATTTCAGCAAGGTAGGGGACGTTCATTCAGGCCTCCTCAGTCAGGCCGCCCAACATATAATGGTGCATCTTTTGGGGCAGGTTCCCCATGGTTCTCAGTCAGGCCGCACTTTATTTGGTGCCCTCCGAGCTCAGAGTGCAGCTCGAGCAACCCAGTTCAGGGTTCTTCTAAGCATGAGTCTTCCAGTGGCCGTACATGTGCTAGGGGTTTCTATCAGTCTCTGCTTCTAGCTCCAGGGAGTTGCTTTGAGTGTGGAGATTTCGGGCACGTGTAGAGGCAGTGTCCTTACCATTCAGGTGGATCTTCTCAACAGAGGGGCTAGCCCTCGACTTCAGCTCTAGTCACTTCACCACCCGCCCAGGCAGCCAGGGGTGGTGGTTATTCAGCCAGAGGCTGCCCTAGAGGGGGAGGTCGAGCAGGGGGTGGGGGGGGGGGTCACGCTTGCATGTATGCATTTCCAGTCAGGGCGGATTCTATGGCCTCACATGCCGTGATCAGAGGTATTGTATCAGTCTGTTGCCGTGATGTCTTGGCTTTACTCGACCCTAGTTCTACATATTCCTATGTTTCTTCATATTTTGCCAGTTTTCTAGATATGTCCCGTGAGTCGCTAGTCACCTCTGTTCATGTGTCGACTCCGGTGGGTGATAATGTTGTTGTGGATCGTGTGTATCGGTCGTGCATTTTATCTATTGGGGGTCTGGAGACCCGAGTGGACCTACTGTTACTCAGCATGGTCGATTTTGATGTGATATTGGACATGTATTGGTTATCTCCATGCCATGATGTTCTTGATTGTCACGCTAAGACCGTGACCTTAGTTATGTCGGGGCGTCCGAGGGTTGAGTGGAGAGGTTCTTCCGAGTATATGCCTAGCAGGGTGATTTTCTACCTGAACGCTCAGCGCATGGTTGAAAAAGGGTGTTTATCATATTTGGCGTTCATGAGGGATGTCATTGGTGAGACTCCCGCTATTGATTCAGTTCCGGTGGTTCGTGACTTTCCGGATGTGTTTCCTGCAGACCTACCAGGCATGCCACCTGATAGGGATATTAATTTTGGTATTGACTTGGTGTTAGGCACTCAGTCTATTTCTATTCCACCTTATCGTATGGCACCAGCGGAGCTAAAGGAATTGAAGGAGCAGCTTCAGGAACTCCTGCATAAGGGGTTCATTCAGCCTAGTGTGTCACCTTGGGGTGCACTGGTGTTGTTTGTAAAGAAGATTGATGGGTCCATGCGTGTGTGTACTGACTATCGGCAATTGAATAGGGTTGATGATTTGCTTGACTAGCTTTAGGGAGCCAGAGTGTTTTCCAAGATTGATTTGAGATCTGGGTATCATCAGTTGAGGATTCGGGATTCTGATATTCCGAAGACTGCTTTCAGGACCAGATATGGTCATTATGAGTTCTTGATTATGTTGTTTGGGCTGACCAATGACCCAGTTGCTCTCAGCAATTGATGAACAACGTGTTTTAGCCTTATCTTGATTCCTTCATCATTGTGTTCATTCATGACATCCTGGTTTATTCTCGTAGCGAGGAAGAGCATGCTCAGCATTTGAGAGTTGTGCTACAGAGGTTGAGGGAGGAAAAGCTTTATGCAAAACTCTCCAAGTGTGAGTTTTGGCTTAATTCGGTAGCTTTCTTGGGGCACATGGTGTCTAGTGAGGGGATGCAGATTGATCTAAAGAAGATTGAGGCGGTGCAGAGTTGGCCCACACCGTCCTCAACTACAGAGATTAGGAGTTTCCTTGGTTTGGCAGGTTATTACCGTCGCTTTGTAGAGGGATTCTATTGTATTCCTTCGCCTTTGACCAGATTGACCCAGAAGGGTGCTCTATTCAGATGGTCCGATAAGTGTGAGGAGAGCTTTCAGAAGCTCAAGTCAGCATTAACTACAGCTCCAGTACTAGTTTTTCCTGCTGGTTCGGGTTCTTACACAGTTTATTGTGATGCTTCTAGAGTTGTCTTGGGAACGGTATTGTTGTAGGACGGTAGGGTGATTGCCTATGTGTCTAGACAGTTGAAGGTGCACGAGAAGAATTATCCAGTGCACGATCTTGAATTAGCTGCCATTTTTAATGCCTTGAAGATTTGGCGGCATTATTTGTATGGGGTGCAGTGTGAGATTTTCACTTATCATCGTAGTTTGCAGTATCTTCTGAGGCAGAAGAACTTAAATTTACATTAGAGGAGATGGTTAGAGATCCTCAAGGATTATGACCTCACTATCTTATATCATCCGGGGAAGGCCAATGTAGTGGCTGATGCCTTGAGTCGCAGAGTAGAGAGTTTGGGGAGTCTAGCCTACCTTCAAATAGCAGAGCGGCCATTAGCCTTTAATGTTCAGGCCTTAGCAGGTAAGTTGGTGATATTGGATCTATCAGAACCCCCACGGGTGTTGGCTTGTGTACCCTCCAGGTCTTCTCTTTACGATCAGATTAGAGCATGCCAGTATGATGATCCACATTTGCTTGTTATTCAGGAGAGGGTCCGTCGCGGTGATGCCAGGGTTGTGGTTATTGATGATGATGGGGTCATAAAGATGCAGGGCCGGATTTGCGTGCCCAATGTAGATGGGCTTCTAGATTTGATTCTAGCAGAGGCTCACAGTTCGCGGTATTCCATCCATCCGGGTGTCGCAAAGATGTATCAGGATTTGAGGCAGAATTATTGGTGGAGGAGGATGAAGAAAGATATTGTGGAGTTTGTGGCTCGGTGTCTTAACTGTCATCAGGTCAAGTATGAGCACCAGAGACCAGGTAGATTGCTTCAGAGGTTTGATATTCCAGAGTGGAAGTGGGAGCGGATCACCATGGAATTTGCAGTTAGACTCACACGGACTTCGATGAGGCTTGATGCTATATGGGTTATTGTGGATCTGCTGGCCAAGTCCGCGCACTTCATTCCTGTTGGTACTATGTATTCTTCGGAGAGGTTAGCTGAGATTTATATCAGGGAGATTGTGCGATTGCATGGGGTTCTAGTTTCTATCATTTTCGACAGAGGCACTCAGTTCACATTCCAGTTTTGGAGAGCCGTGTAGAGAGATTTGGGTACTCAGGTCGAGTTGAGCACATCGTTTCATCCTCAGGCCGACAGGCAGTCAGAGCGTACCATTCAGATTTTGGAGGATATGTTGCATGCTTGTGTTATTGACTTTGGTGGTTCATGGGACCAGTTTCTACCACTAGCGAAGTTTGCATATAATAACAGCTATCAGTCGAGTATTTAGATGGCTCCGTATGAGGATTTATATTATAGGAGGTGCAGATCTCTGATTTATTGGTTTGAGCCGGGCGAGTCTAGGCTATTGGGTACAGACTTGGTACAGGATGCATTGAGTAAGGCGAAGTTGATTCAGGAGCGGCTTTGCACGGTACAATCTAGGAAAAAGAATTATGCGGGATGGAAGGTCCAAGATGTATCTTTCATGGTTGGGGATAAGGTGTTGCTGAAGGTGTCGCCCATGAAGGGTGTTATGAGATTCGGGAAGAGAGGGAAGTTGAGTCCCAGGTAAATTGGGCTATTTGAGGTGCTTCAGAGGGTTGGGGAGGTGGCTTATAGGCTTGCTATGCCTCCCAGCTTATTGAGTATTCATCCAGTATTCCATGTTTTGATGCTCCGGAAGTATGGTGGTGACCCTTTCCATGTTTTGGACTTCAGCACGGTTCAACTCGAGGGTGATATGTCATATGAGGTGGAGCTAGTGGCTATTTTGGGTCGACGTGTTAGGAAGCTGAGGTCTACGGATATAGTTTCAGTGAAGGTTCAGTTGAGAGGGCAGCCGGTGGAGAATGCCACCTGGGAGACCGAGGGGGAGATGCGGGACAGATATCCTCACTTATTCGAGACTCCAGGTATGTTTCTAGACCCGTTCGAGGACGAACGTTTGTTTAAGAGGGGGAGGATGTAACGACCCGTCCGGTCAATCCGTGAGATTTACCTCTTTTCCCCCACTCCTGCATTTGTTATATATTTCTAGCCTATTTTTGTTATGTTGGGTCGGTTGGTTCGGGTCAGGAGTGGTTATGGTGAGAATTGAGGCATTTAGCCTTTAAAGTAGCCTAATAGTTCAGAAAGTGCAATGAGAGTTGACTTATTGGTAAACGACATCGGAATGCAGATTTTATGGCTCAGATAGCTTCGTTAGGTGATTTGGGACTTAGGAGTGTGTTCAGAATATTTTTGTGTTGTCCGATGTAGAATTAGGCTTGAATTGGCGAAAGTTAGTTTTTGGCGATTTTCGATCGGCAATGGAAAATAGGCTATCGGGGTTGGAATGGAATTCCGGAAGTGGGAACAGGTTCGTATGTAATTTTGGATGTGTCAACAAAATTTCAGGTCAATCGTAGGTGTTTTGGTGGGTTTCAGCGTTGTTGGCAAAATTTGGAAGTTTCGAAGTTCAAAGGCTTGAATTTGAAGTAGTTTTGGTATTTTCGTGTTGTTTTTTGGTGTTTCGAAGGCTCGATAAGTTTGAATAATGCTATGAGGTGTGTTGGTATGTTTGGTTTTGGCCCCGTGGGGCTCGGGATTGATTGCAGATGGTTGGCGGGGTTTTGAATTTGGAAAAAACTGCACCAATAGCTGCTGGTGTGAAGTTCTGGTGTTGACCGCACCTGCGGTCGGGCAGCCGCAGGTGCGATGTTTTGGCCGCACCTGCAAAGCCGCAGGTGCGGAGGAGTGGCCGCAGGTGCGGAGGAGTGGCCGCAGGTGCGGAATTGGTCCGTTAAGTGGGATTCCGTAGGTGCGCACCTGGGACCGTAGATGCGGCTTTGCAGGTGCGAAAATGACTGCAGAAACAGTATATAAAGGGCCTCCGCGAAAATTCTCTTGTTTTCACCATATTTGCATGCGGGAGGAGTTCTTTGACGGCAATTTGGAGAAGGAAACTCGAGATTCTTCAGTAAAGGTAAGTTCTTTGGTTACTAACATCGTTCCTATGCAATTTTGTTCGGATTAGGCTTGAAAATTTATGGATTTAAGTAGGAAAAGGTTGGGAAGAAGGGGGTGGAGAATTGGAAATTTTTTTGAGGTTTTGGGTAGGCAATTGTGATCTGATTGTGATGATTTGGTATGAGTAGAATCGTGGGAGGACGAGGTTTCTAGTGATGTAAAAATGTTCGAGTTCCGAGACGTGGGCCCGAGGCTTGAGTTTGGCCAAGGTTTCTAGTGAGTAATGGTTACAAATCTTGTCCTGAGGGTATTGAACCCCGGACTACATATTTTCTCACTTATTTTAGAAAGGCGAACATGTCGGATGACGACTATGTGGCGCGTACTCATTTTTGGATTGGACTAGGTCCTCTCTGCGGCAACTAATGAGTTGCATATTACTCAAAACCTTATGTTAAATTATGTTCTAAAGATTTGTGAAATATTTGGGCTATACACCGTGTTTGGGGCCTCGTGCCGATCTGTTTAGACACCTTGGGGGATTTTTACTACTATTTTTCCTCACTATTTTTTGGTGATTTCATTCAGCATCATTGTGCATACTGTTTTTTTCGAAACTCAGCATGATTTACACCACTTTGAGATTTAACTGATGATTCAGGTCGAGTACCCTGTTTTACTGATTCGCCCGAAGGGCCTTTTGAGTGGTTCTTCTGAGTGTGGCCGAGGGGTAAGAGTGATGGTGAGGTGCCGAGTGATGTTAGCGATTGGGTTGAAGGAGCCCCTCCGGAGCCTGTAGACACCCCCCCTAGTGAGCGCATAGAGTGCCGAGTGACGAATGATTGGGAGGCATGAGTGACTGTGAGGTGCTGAGTGACTGTGAGGTGTTGAGGGACTGATTACGAGTGATGGTGAGATATGCCCGAGGGGCTGATTATGAGTGGTTGTGAGGCATGCCCGAGGGGCTGATTATGATTCATGTTTCGCCCGAGGGGCTGCGTATGATTTTATACTTTCACTCTGAGCTTATGAAATATGTCTTGCCCGAGGGGCCTCTATATGATTCATTTGATTTTTATACTAAACCTTTCGGTTGAAGTTGTTGAAAAATATACATTTTCAAAGGGTTTTTCTGAAGTTGGTTTTAAGGTATGGCGATTTCATATATCTATTTTATACTATTGGAAAGTAAGGCTGTGTATATTATGATTTAATGGAATTGATTTTCTTTGCTTCCCTGCCGCTTAGACTTGATTTATTTTCATTACTACTGAGTTGGCGTACTCACGTTACTCCCTGCACCTCTGTGTGCAGATTCAGGTGCAGACATCGAGCATTAGACAGTTATTCCGCGCGGAGCCGGATTTGCGGGATATATAGGTAGTTGTTCAGTGTTAGCAGCATCTCTATTTTTCCCTTCTTGTTGTATCTAGCCTTCATTCGGAGGTTTTGTATTATGATAGTATATTTTGGCTTATTCTTCTAGATGCTCATGACTTGTTGGCTCCGGGTTTTGGGGTTGGTTGCACTGTTTATTGGCCTACATATTTAACCAAACTCTGTATATTTATGAAATGCTTAGATTTTGATTGGGATTTTAAGAGAAATTGTGAACATGTGGTTATTGGCTAGCCTAGTTCCATGATAGGCGCCCTCACGGGCAGTTTAGGATTTGGGGTCGTGACAATGGAACCAATTGTTGGATGAAGTATTACTTCTATTTTGACATAATTGAGCCGGGTTTGTTCTATTATTGTTCAAATATATTTTGTATTGCGATTAATTTAATGGGCCCTTGATTAATCGTGTCTAATTGCCTTGTGTTGCTTGAGAAATAATACTAGGTTAGATTGTTGTTGAAAAACACCACTTTTCAGTAATTGAAGAGATTAATTACTTGAATTTAAAAGTGGGTTTAAAAGTAATGAAGCTTTGGTGGGATAATTTTGAGTTGAAAAAATCATTAGCTAGATTAGTTTGACAGTATGCTTCTAGTAAATTATCGTAATTGATCGAGAGATAATTACGGTATCCCTAACTCATAATCCTCATAGAGTATTAAGGTGAGATTATAGCTAAAAACTTAAGAACTAATCCAGCAATTGGGGAAATCAATATCCTAGATCTTTCTACCCTTGAATTCATCTCTATTTTTTTTTATTGTTAGTTTATTATCATTTTGCCTTTGTTAAATAAATACAAATGTTTATTGATAAAAATCTTGCATCCGGAAATTATTTGATCTTGAAATTACCATTACTAAGAGTTGTCATAAATAGGTTAGTTCCCTGTGGATTCGACTCCGGACTTAAACCGGATTATATTTATAGCGACTGCTTTGTCCTTTTTATAAGGCATAGTTGGGGGTGATCAAATTTGGTGTCGTTGCCGGCGAACTAACGATGTTATTTATTACAACTTAGAAGTATTGCTAGGATTTTAGTTTAGATCAATTTTCTAAGGTGTTAACTATTTTTCCATTGAAATTCTAATGTTTGAACTTTTTTGTGACTCAGGTGTATTCCTAGAAACTCTTCGAGGACTGGTGAACTTTCCAAAGGACTCTTAGACCCCGAGAAAAAATTCTGAGCATTAAGTCGTGCCAACAAGAAGAACAAACATTCACAACAAACATACCAACTCGAAAATGAAATGGAAAACATAGAAAACGTCATTGGAAACAATCAGGCACCTCTTGTGCCAAACGATGGAGTGGTGGCACGTCTTGTTCCAGAAGCTGCTCTTTATGATTGGGCATAACCAACAGCTGACAACCTGTCCACCGCCATTGTTGTGCCCCAGATACAATCGGAGACATTCCAGATCACCAACAACATGTTGCATCTGCTGCAGAATAAGGGACTGTTCTCTAGGTCACACATTGAAGATCCTCAACAACACTTGAAAAACTTCCTGTCAATTTGTGTGATCCAAAGGCAGCCAAATGTGACCCCGGAAGCCATCAATCTACTATTTTTCCCGTTCTCTGTGACTGGAGGATCTCAGACTTGGCTGAGTTCGCTCCAAATAAATTCCATTGCCATTTGGGAGGAATTAGTCAAGTAGTGACGAAGGCCAAAGAATTGACTGAAGTGGGGTCCAAAGAGATATTCACCTATGACTTCTTCTCCGCCTACTGACTGCTACTCAACTATATGATCCTATTTCTTATTCGTAGATCGTCTTGGGGAAAGATAAGCTCTACCCATTATCCTTTCCCCAAAAAAGGGGTCCAGAAATGTGTGGTAAGGTCGAGAGGCACCTAAAAATAGCTCGAGAATTTAGAGTATATTGTATGGCTGCACAAACTTTTTTTATTTTTTGGATGAATTTATAGCATCAATTTGCTCAGTTTGTAGAGCATTGGGCTTTTAACCTAATGGTCGCAGGTTCAAGTCATTCCATGACTAGAATAGGGGAGGATACACGTTACACTACGATTTGGAATTAGAAGAGAGATTTCAAGGGAGAATACTTTGAATGAATGTTGAATGTGAACTGGGATAGGAATCCATAATCAGAAAAGTTTTTGTGATTGTTCTAGAAGAAATGAAACAAAAGATATGGTAGAGCGTAATTTACCCGTAGACGCTTCTCTATCTCTCGGAAAATAGGTTCTACCCCCCCTCCCCCCAACAAGACTACAAGACATATTGATGAGATATTGCAGTACAAGCAGAAACCTACTGAAACCTTGTAGGAAACTTGGGAAAGGTTCAAAGGGATGCTAGTGAAGTGTCCACACCATGGTATTCCAGACCAGATGCTTGGCCAGAGATTCTTCATGGGGTTGACAGACAATTTTGAAGGCTAATATAGATGCTTCAGCTGGGAGTGCATTTTTTGAGCAAGACATTCAGACAGGGAAAAAATCTTTTCGATAAGATGGCTCAAAATTCAGGCTGGATGACGAGAGGTACGACCCTGACAATAATAGTACATTCAGTTCCTCTTGACCTAAACAATTCACATGCAGATAATATAGCCACGCTCATGACTCAGATGAGTATAATGACAAATAAGATTGACGAGATGGCCACAAAGCAAGGGCATATAGTTGATACAATAAATGGAGGACTGTGTACACCTTGCATTAATCAGTCTTAAGTGTGCTCATGGAGTGGAGAAAGTGACAACCAGGGGTTCAGAGAGGATATGAACTATGTCAATAATTTTGGGGGTCGTAGGCAAGGAGGACAACAATGGGGGCCAACACCTAACCAGCAGTACAGGCCTAACATGCCACAACCTGGAGGTATACGGCCATAAGGCCAAGGGGTGACATATCAGAGACAACAGGGCTATCAATAGTAGCACTAGCAAATGTTAGCATATCAGCCACCTCAACAACAGGAAGACAACAACATGGTAGAAATCAGGGGCATGTTGCAGCATCTCATTGGAACAAATGGTAAGATGCATGAAAAGTTGGCAGCACATGACTCAGCAATTAAAGGCATTGAAACTCAAATGGGACAGTTGCCCATGGCCTTAAATAACTGCCCCCAGGGAACATTGTCGGCAGACACAAACATTAACCCAAAGGAGCAAAACCCGAATCAGATAATGGCAGTAAGTCTCCGGAATGGGAGAGGTTTAGACAGGAAGAATGAAGTTGCTCAATCCAGAAGAGACACTACGCCAGCCACTCCAATTCCATTAGAGGTAGATGAAGCAGCAGAACTCACTGAAGTAGTAGTTGAACAAGCATAGGTTGATAAGGGTAAGGCTAAAGAGGGCGAACAAATCTCACAACAGGTGGTACTTCTTGTGCCACAAACATCCAACAAAGAACAACCAGCAAGTAGTGGACAAAGAGTGATGCCTGCACCATTCTCAAAGATTGGAAAAACAAAAGAAATAAGATCAATACAGGAAATTCATGGAGATACTTCGCCAGATTCAATTGAATATTCCCCTGACGGATGCTTTGAGGGAAATGCCAGCATATGCAAAGATTATGAAGGACCTGATGTATCGAAAATTTGACTTCCAGGACCTGTCCACGGTAACTCTGACACAGACCTACAATGCGGTAGTGACAAGACCTATGGCCCAAAATATGTCTGATCCAGGTAGCTTCACTATTTCGTGTACTATTGGGAGTTATGCTTTTGCAAAATCATTGTGTGACTTGGGAGCCAGCATAAACTTGATACCCTTGGAAATCTATACAAAACTGGGCATTGGCAGAGCTACGCCGACTTCGATGCGGTTGCAACTGGCTGATCGCACGGTTAAAAGACTGACAAGGATTCTTGATGATGTGTTGGTGTAAGTTGGAAAATTTGTAGTCCCTACAGACTTGGTTATTCTGGACTGCCGGGTAGATGAGGAGATACCCATCATTTTGGGAAGGCCTTTCTTAGACACCGGGAGAGATTGATTAATTGCGAGACTGAGAACTAAAAATGAGGTTGAACGATGAAGAAGTAATATTCAACATTCAAAAATCCATGAGGAGACCCTGTGAATATGCAAATTGCTGACTAGTGGAAGTTGTGGATGTGATTTTACAAGAAGAAGATGAGACCCTTAATGTCAAAGATCCATTGGGAGCTTGCTTGAAAAATTTATAAGAGATGGACGGTGAAGGATTGGCAGAGTGGGTCACGACCCTCAAGGGTCAAAGATTCTAGAAAAGGGAACCTCTATTTGAGCCCCTTCGTTTAGAAGAGAGAGCGGCACCACTTGCAAATCTATCAATAGAGGAACCACCACAATTGGACTTGAAACCACTTCCAGCCCACCTCGGGTATGCTTTCTTGGGTCCCAATTCCACTTTGCCTATTATTATTTCATCTGGTTTGCTAGCTACGTAGGTAGTAATTATTGCAGGTGTTGCAAGAATGCAAAATTGCCATTTGTTGGACCATGACAAACATAAAGGGTATCAGCCCAGCCTTCTACATGCACAAGATTCTTCTGGAGGAAGGGCACAAACCTTCCAGAGAACATCCGAAGTTTAAACCCAAATATGAAGGAAGTAGTAAAGAAGGAGGTGATCAAGTGGCTGGATGTGGGCATCATCTTCCCCATCTCTGACAACAATTGGGTGAGTTATGTAGAGTGTGTAACGAAAAAAGGTGGAATGACAGTCGTACAAAATGAAAAGAACGAGTTGATCTCAACTTGTATAGTAACTGGGTGGCGAATTTTCATGGACTGTCGGAAACTAAACGCAGCCACCCGAAAGGACCATTTTCCCTTACCCTTCATTGACCAGATGTTCGACAGGTTAGCTGGCGATCCCATTTCTTTTTCTTGGACGGATACTCGGGTTATAATCAGATCTCAATAGCCCTGGAAGATAGAGAGAAAATGTCCTTCACTTGTCTGTATGTCATCTTTCCCTTTTGGAGGATGCCCGTTGGAATTTGTAATGCACTGGCCACATTCCAACGGTGTATATTAGCCATTTTCACTGACATGGTCAACGACATTATAGAACTGTTTATGGATGATTTCTCCATGGTACGGGATTCATTCGAGAAATGTCTTCACAACCTAAAAAGAGTGCTCAAAATATGTGTATAGACAAATTTGGTACTGAATAGGGAGAAGCGCCATTTTGTGGTACAAGAAGGAATAATGTTGGGGCATAGAGTGTCCAAAAAGGGAAACGCAGTAGACCATGCCAAAGTTGATGTGATTGAGAAGCTTCCAACACCCACTTCGATAAAGGCAGTGATAAGTTTCCTTGGGCACGCCGGTTTCTACAGGCGATTCATTAAGTATTTTTCTAAAATTGCTAGCCCCTTATGTAAGCTGCTTGAAAAAGACCAACCCTTTGTGTTTTCTGATGATTGCAGGTTAGCATTTGAGGAGCTGAAGAAGAGATTGGTGATTGAACCCATCATTGTTGCACCGAATTGGGAGCAACCATTCGAGCTCATGTGCGACGCATGTCTTTATGTTATAGGAGAAGTCTTGAGGCAGCACAGGGATAAGATAATGCACATGATTTACTCTGCAAGCAAGACGGTTAGTGGTGCTCACTTGAACTAGACTATCACGGAAAAAGAAATGCTCATTGTAGTGTTTGCCTTCGACAAATTCAATTCATACTTAATTGGCAAAAAATTTATTGTTTATACTGACCATGCTGCCATTAGGTACTTGATAGCAAAGAAGAACTCAACGCCACGCTTGATTCGCTGGGTTCTATTTCTACAAGAAGTTAACCTGGAGATTCGTGACCGAAAGGGGATAGACAACCAAGTGATAGACCACCTCTCGAGGTTGGAAGGAGCGGAAAAGAGAATAGAGGTCGAAGATATCACTGAGACATTTCCAGATGAGCAGTTACTTGCTATGACAATGGAGGAGTCACCATGGTATGGTGATACTGCTAATTACTTAGCAAGTGCTATTGTACCTTATGATCTCTCCTCAATTCAATAGAAAAAGTCCTTCCATTATTCTCGTGCTTATTATTGGGATGAGCCTCTACTGTTTAAGATATGTGTTGATAACATGATCCGGAGGTGTATCCCCGAGCAAGATCAACCTTCTATTTTGCAGGCTTGCCATGCCTCACCATGCGGTAGGCACTTTGGAGGAATCCAGACAACAACAAATGTGTTGGAATCAGGATTGTATTGGCCTACTTTGTTCAAGAATTCCCATGCTTGGGTCAAAAGTTATGATGAATGTCAAAGGACAGGCAACATATCCCGTCGTCATGAGATGCCAATGACCACAATTCAAGAGGTGAAGGTGTTTGACATGTGGGGGCTTGACTTCATGGGGCCATTCTTCAACTTATACGGTAACAAATATATATTGGTTGTAGTTGACTATGTCTCCAAGTGGGTTGAAGTGGTGGCTCTCCCAAACAATGATGAAAAAGGGATGACAAGTTTCCTAAAGAAAAACATCTTCACATGTTTTGGCACCCCCAAGAGCCATAATCAGTGATGATGGCTCACATTTTTGCAATAGATCAATCGTACGCCTGTTGGAGAAGTATCGAGTTTGTCACATGGTAGCCTCACCGTACCACCACAAACAAGCGGGAAAGTTGAAGTGTCCAATAGGGAGATTAAAAGTTTCCTCACAAAAATAGTGAATGCAACAAGGACTGATTGGGTGAAAAAAGTTGGATGATGCATTGTGGGCATACTGCACAACCTTCAAAACCCAATTGATATGTCACCATACAAGATGGTATTTGGAAAGGCATGCCACCTTCCAGTAAAGCTCGAACATAAAGAACTATGGGCATTGCGACATCTGAATTTAGATATAGAGACAACGAGTACCAACATAGTAAATGGGTTGCATGAGCTTGCGGAATTCAGGTTCCAGGAATTCGAGTGTGCTAGACTTCACAAAGAAAGGAAGAAACTACTGCATGATAAGCACATCTTGGACCGGAACTTCAAACACGGAGATCTAGAGCTCCTATATAACTCAAGATTGAGGTTGTTTCCGGGTAAGTTGAAGTCCCGATGGTCAGGACCCTTCAAACTAGAGCAAATGTTCCCAAGTGGAGCAGTGGAGATTGAATCAGAAGATGGGACAAACCAGTTCACGGTGAATGGGCAGAGGTTGAAACATTACCTCAGAATGACCGTAGAAAAAGGGGATAGAGTAGTAATACCTTTGGAAGATCCCCAATACACAAATGAGGAGTGATGATTAGAGCTTGCGCCATGCCGCAACGTTAAATCAGGCGCTTCTTGGTAGACAACCCATTGTTTGTTGTAATTCGTCGTGACGCGAAGTTAAATCAAGCGCTTATTGTGAGGCAACCCATGTTTCTCTTTTGTGTTTCTTTTGTTTTGTTGTTGTAGTTGATTTGAACGATACTAACAAAATTATTAGTGTACAGTTAAAGATTGGTGCACATCAGGAGGAGTCAGGATCAAAAGCTAACTCCGGAAAGGTAAAAATTGAAGAAAACAAAAAAAACTACAGTGTACCGAACCGTGACCGCGGTCTGGGGCGCGGTGAGTTGGAGACTTTCTGCCTCAGGTCCGCGACCACGGTCTGGGGCAGGAAATATGCACAAAATTCTATTTTTCAATGCGACCGTTGTCCCGACCGCGGACTGCGCGTGGTTATTCAAGAGTGTTCTATCCAGCGTCCGCGACCGCCGCCCCGA
Source organism: Nicotiana paniculata (assembly GCA_005239505.1). NCBI lineage: Eukaryota > Viridiplantae > Streptophyta > Magnoliopsida > Solanales > Solanaceae > Nicotiana > Nicotiana paniculata. The sequence goes on along the minus strand of ML305739.1, from coordinate 28,417 downwards.
TCGCAGATCTGAGCGCGGTCAGGGGGTCTGGTTTGTATTTTTTTTATTTCTTGTTTTTTATTACCCCACTAAAACCTAAACTACCTCACCTACCCCCACTAATATCCGCCCAACTACCCTCCACTTCCGCGTTCCTTCTAATCTCTCCTAATCTAATTCTCCCTATCTCCCTTAAAAATTCCCCAACAACTCACGCCTTCCCTTTCCCCATATCCTCCTCTCACCAAACTATTCCATTCCCCTTCCTCCTCCTATCTCCATTAACAAAGCTCCAACCTCTACTGTTCAAGAATATCTAGTAAGTCATGATTTCTCCCTCCCCTTTTAATTTATTTTTTTTCTATTTTTTATAATTTATTTTCAGATTTTTGTAGCAATTTTGGAGTAAATTTGTCTTCTTTCTAGTGTTAGTGTATAGAATGAGGAGGTAAAATCATGACTTTGTTGTGTTAGAGGTAGATTGTGGTGGGGGTGAGTATGTGCAGCCATTGTGGTTGATGTGTGGAGGATTTGTACCTCCATGGGGTTATTTGTGCTAAATTGTAGACCCATGCACAATAGGTGTTTGTTGAATTGCCCCGATAAGCTATAAATACTATTGTGACCATGGTGCAGGTGACGTCTAAGTAACCGCCCTGGGTTCATATAATTCACACCCTCACTAATAGTGGTACTTGTTTTGTCAGGTATCATGATTCCCTCCAGGAAGAGACGTGCCACAGGATACTCAGTCAGTGGACCAGGAGGTTCTTCGAGAGCTCAGGCAAAGGCTAGCTCGTTCCAATTTGACAGTAGCCGATTTGTGTCAAGAGAAGCTCATGATAGGATTAGTGAGAAGGCATCAAAGAAGCCTGTGCTCGAACAGGCCATTGACAGGGCAACTCTTCGGGTTGAATACCCGAACATCTACCATGAATTGATGGGGCGTCGGCTCGAAATCATTTTTGAGGAGCCGGGGGATGGCAGTATGATGTTGGTTCGAGAATTTTATGCCAATTTCCAGGAGCATGAGAATCGGGTGGTCACGATGCACCAAACTAGGGTGAATGCTTCACGCGAGGCCATTCGACGAGTGTACAGGTTGCCCGCCTTCGACGGGGATGAAGAATATTACCAGACATACCAGAAAAAACATGTCACTTGGAGCCTCTTCGTCCAAACCATCTGTGTGCCAGGCAAGGACATAGTATGGGTTACACCTAGAATCACCCTGAACTCAGCCTGTCTCACTTGGGAAGCAAAGTGTTGGCTGACCATCATCAACATTCGTTTGTTGTCATCAAGCAACACCACCGATGTCAATAGGCCTAGGGTAGCAGCGATATGGTGTTTTGTAAATGGCTATGATTTCAATGTTGCCCGACTTATCCAGGACGAAATGTTCATCCGCTCAATAGAGAAGAAACATGGATTATACTTTCCTTCTTCACCAGACTGTGTAGAGTGGCAAGGGTTCTTGAGAATCCCGACTTAGATGGGATGGTGCGAAATAAGGCCACTTTAAGGGCAAGCAAAGTAATCATCGGGAAAGACCTGGTGGCACCTGAAGGTGCTCAAGATGATTCCTCGGATGAGTCGGATGATGATGATGATGATGATGATGGTCAAGAGGGGGAAATTCATGACTCACCCCCACATGTGTAGATTTATGATGAGGAAGGCCCATCTCAGGCCTGTCGGAGTACCCGTCTGACAGCACTAGAGCAGGAAATGGCTGGGATGCGCACTTTGGTCACTGACCTGGGTACTAAAGTTGATGCTCTGGATACTCAAAGTGCAAAGTCTGAGAAGAAGATTATGGGCTGGCTAAGGACGCTAGGACGAGCTTGTCACCTCGATCCTAGCACTGTCTCTGATCAGGATTGAGCACCAAGGAAGTCCCCTTACCTTACTCTTCTTTAATTTATTTGACATGGGGACATGCCAATTTTTTAAGTGTGGGTGGGGGGTGATTTGTATGTTGTTATTGTATATGTATATATTTGATTTGGTAGTTTAGTTTGTTAAGTTAAATTCGACTTGGCCCAACGATGGACACCACTCAATGGGTTTCTTGACGGATTAAAGTCAAAAAACTAAAAAGATATTTGTTTTGTAGTAGTGTATCAACTCCCCCTTGGTTTTTCTTTAAACCACAGTTCATTTCGAAGGGTTTTTATTTGAACCAGGTGTAGTTAGTTTTTTTTCTTTTAGTTAGGAACTTATGGCGAGGGAAAGAATGGAAATAGGATCCCTTAACTCCATGGTACCTTGAATTTAGACTACTTTAGTGTGACACTTAGGCTCATTAGTTGACTCTAGCGAGAAAGCCTTCAAATGTGTGTTCTTGATTTGGCTTAAGCACCCTGAGCGGAGTGTCTGATGATCCAAACTGAATTGAGTCATGTGCCATGTGTGAGTGATGCTTTGTGTATTCTTTGCTAACATTCAACACATAGAACTTGCATTGTGTGTTTGCAAAGTGAAATGGTAGTCTTGTTTGGTATAGGAAGTGATATAGGCATTTCCTTGTTGAACCCTTCTATACAAGTTCCGTCCACCTAATAGTATGTAACATAGTTAACCCCTTTGAGCCTGTAATCCTATTTTCTTTGGCAACCACATTACAAGCCTTACCCAATTTTTGAATTGTCCATCTATTTTAACCCCATCACATCTTATAAGCACTTGAATTGTGATGAATATGTAAAAGCTAAAGTGTGGGGTGGTTGGTTGGGCTTTTGAGTTGAATTGGGGAAATACGGATAAAGGTGCACGGTGTTGAAAATTAATACTAAAATCCAGTTGAATTGAAAAAAAAAAGAGAATGAAACGTATTGTTTAAAGAATAAGTCGTTGATGATGGCTTTTGAGATAAGTGTGCTTAAAGAAGTAAGGGGTATGACATGTTGATTTAAGGTGGAATAGTGGTTTCACATAAGTATGGGGTTAAATGTTGAAATGTATTAAAGTGCTTAGGGAGGTGTAGTCACTATTATATCCAAATGTATCCTACCCGACTTGCAGCCTATATTACAACCAAATAAAGTCTGAATTGATCATAGACTGAGTGAGCTCGATTAGTAGAGTAGTACACTACGGGCAAGCATATGGTGCGTTTTATATGGCACAAGAATGCCTTTCTAAGGGTGAGCGAATTTTGTTTATGTGAAGTCCTCAATGTGTGTGAATTGTATTGATTATGACATAAGTCTCTTTTTTGGTGAGTAGGCACTTCATTCATGAAAGGGAGGTAAGTATGGACCTCTGACTTAGAGTAGGTGAGCCGTCTAGGGACATTGCACAACTTGAGAGATAGTCTACTCTTGAGGTGTGGATGTTACTCTAATGTAGTTTGTCCTTGTGAAATATGTTGAGTAGGGAAGTTGCCCAGTGAAGATTAGGCCTGTAGTGTGTCGTTTTGTTGCTCGAGGATGAGCAACAGTTTAAGTGTGGGGCGTTGATAGTAGCCTATATTACACTATTTATACTCTAAATTAACCATGCTTTATTGATGTTTTAAATGCTAAAAGATAACAAAATGCTCTAATTGAGATTTTTGTGCTTTGCAGGAGCCACTCCGAGCTATGAGGAAGATAAAGAGCATTTTGAAGTCAAATACATACAAGGCCAATCGAGGATAGCCAGCATGTAAAAGAGAAAAATAGCGAAAGCCAGGTCCGCGACCACGGACCTGGGCACGGTCAAATGTGGTGCAAAATAGAATGTTGGTAAACTGGCCAAGAACTTAGGGACTAAAGTGCAAATATCTGAGCAATTAACCTAACCTTATAAAAAACCAAAAAACCCGCCCAAAGTCAGTTTCAAGCTTGTTTTAGACTCAATTGGAGGCAAGAACAAGTAAGAGGAGATCAATCCATCTTTAGAGTTTTTCCTTCTTCTTCTTTTTACCATTGATTGGGAATCATGAACCATATTATTGCTTTGTTTTGTTTTAGCATGAGTAGATAAACATTAAATATAGGGTTGATGGAACCAATTGTTGGATGAAGTTTTAACTTTATTTTGATATAATCGAATCGGTTTTGTTCTATGATTGTTCAACTACATTTTCTATTGTGATTAATTGAATGGGCCCTTGATTAATCGTGTCTAATTACCTTGTGTTGCTTGAGAAAGAATACTAGGTTATATTGTTGGTGAACAACACCACTTTAGAGTAATTGAAGAGTTTAATTACTTGAATTTAAAAGTGGGTTTAGATATAACGAAGCTTTGGTGGGATAATTTTGAGTTGCATAAATTGTTAGCTAGAGTATTTCGTCAGAATGCTTCGAGTAAATTATCATAATTGATCGAGAGAAAATTACGGTAGCCCATAAATCATAATCCTCATAGAGTATTACGACGAGATTATAGCTAAAGAGTTAAGAAATAATCCGGCAATTGGGGAAATCAATACCCTAGATCTTTCTACCCTTAAATTCATCTTTATTTTTTATTATTATTAGTTTATTATCATTTTACCTTACTTAAATAAATCCCACTGTTTGTCGATAAAAATCTTGCATCCGGAAATTATCTGAGCTTGAAATTAGCATTACTGAGAGTTGTTATAAATAGGTTAGTTCCCTGTGGATTGGACTCCAGATTTAAACCGGATTATATTTGCAGCGAGAGCTTTGTCCTTTTTATAAGGCATAGTTGGGCGTGATCACCCTTGTAAATAACTTTTTGATATATATAAATATCTTTTTTCCTTTTTGTCTTGTATTGTGACCTTTTTACTTCATCTCTACCTTACAAAATTTTTGCTTCATTTATGCCTTATGAAATTGTATTCATATGTTCGAGGTTTAGGCAAGTTGACCTAAGCCGAACTATTATAGTTTTCATGATCAAGTGAGTACTTGCTCTAACTAGAAGTAAGGTAACCCTTAGGTTTTATTTGAGTGAGGATAATCTCTCGAACTCAAAAGCAAAAAATAGCCCTTAGGCTTTTGTATTAGGTCGATATGACCTTTGTAAATAGATTTGTTTATGGTTTTCTCCCCTTTTCTGCTTGAAAAGTGTTAAATCATTTGTATTTTTAAAAATCTGTATTGACTTATCATGAAATAAGGAATTGTTCGAGATTTTGAACGATTTTGTACTCGTTAGAGTTTTCAAGGATTGATATTAACGAAGCCCTTTATGATTTTGCTGAGGGTAGCCCTTTTAACCGATTGAGTAAAATATTTGAAGGCTTTTTTTACTACGGAATTCAGACATATCCGAATCGTGTTAGTGTTGTCGTAGCTTTTAAATTCGGGACATGCCTCTTGGGATTATTTTCCCATTTCACTTCGAGCTTGCCTGAAGTGTCAATCCCCAAGTGATCACGAAGTTTTAATTATTCAATCTTGTGTGTTTTTTTGTACGGCATTCCCCGAGTGTGGGGTTAGTTGTTCGAACTTCAGTTACGATCGGCCCTTAAGCTTGTTTACACAATAGGTCAAGAGTATGAAATTGCAAAGTAGAAAAGTTTTCTAAGGCATGAGATATCGGCAAGGAAAAATACTCCTCTTAATAGATGATTATACATGCGTACATGTTTGATGTCAGGGCTCGAGCAAACTATATATGCACGGTTCATTCAACCGTTTGGCTCTTACGAAATTTACCGATCGAGATTTCGTTGTCACGAAGTCATTCCTTGCAACAAAGTTGACATTCGAGGGTAATGCTCCCCAATGTTCGAGTTAGATTGTAAAGAAGCCTCAGATACTGTTGAATTGTTCTAAGTTAGCACGGCCAATGGTTGCCTCGTTAAAAACCTCTCCGCAAAACCCATTTGGGACAAAACCAGCCTAAGGGAAAAAACATTGCAACGCGTGCTTTCAGACCTAAAGACTTCGTGTTGAAGGATCCATCGTTGTTCTTGGTCGGACACCTCCAATGGTTAGTTTGAAATATAAATGAAAATGGAAGGGTCGTACCTTAGAAGTAGTATCGTTTTAGGAGCGACACTTTCCAATTATAACAACAACAACTACCCAGTATAGTCCCACAAAGTGGGGTGTGGGGAGGTAATACGTACATAGGCCTTACCTCTACCCGAAAGGGCAGAGAGACTGTTTCCAATCGACCCTCGGCTCAGGGAAATAAACAAGAAAAGAAACGAAAAGAACATTAGTAACTCCAGCAGAAATCACATAAATAATTATCAAAACATGAAAGCATAAATTAAATGACATGCAATAATATCGACCAACAACTACCATCAGAGGGCACAATACAATACGTAAGTCATCTATGGAGAACCCTACCAAACCCCACCTCGCCCCGGGAATGATGTACGAAAAGTTATAGAAACCCCTATCCTACAACCCTGATACTAGACCTCCAAACCTTCCTATCAAGGGCCATGTCCTCGGAAATCCGCATTCTTGTCATGTCCTGCCTAATCACCTCTTCCCAATACTTCTTAGCCAACCGGAATAACTTCCTATCCCTGCCTTTCTCCCCTAATTCTACATACGACCAATCGCCTCATTTTTGACTTCCGTGACCTCCAACTTCACTTCCTTGCTCGCCACCTTGTAACTCTCCATGTTCACTCTCCTTTCCTCCTCGCTTGTGCTCCCTGCTAACTTAGCAAACTCCACCTTCTTCGCCTCCATTTTTCCCTGGACTACATCGTTCCACCACCAATCACCTTGATGTCTGCCTGAATATCCCTTTGCTACCCCAAGCATATCCCGTGATGCCTCCCTAACCAAGATCGCCGTCTCTGACCACATTGCGTCTGCATCCCTAGAACTTCTCCAAGCTCCACTATCAGCTAACCTCCTCTCCAACTCTTGGGCTATCTCCTTAGTCAAAGTTCCCCATCTAATCCACGGTCGGCCCCGAGCACGCCTCTTCTTCCTCTTTATCTAAAGACCAACATCCATCACTAGGAGTCTATGTTGAGTCGATAGGGACTCTCCCAGAATAACCTTGCAATCCTTACACAAACCTATGTCACTCCTTCTGAGGAGGAGGTAATCAATCTGAGTCCTCACCGCCGAACTTTTGAAAGTAACCAAATGATCCTCCTTTTTTGGGAATGACGAGTTCACAATCAGAAGCTCGAAAGCCCTGGCGAAATCAAGCAGCGAAGTGCCTCCTCCGTTCCAAACTCCAAGGCCAATGCCACCATGCACCTCACCATAGCCACCAGCAGCAGTCCCAATATGACCATTAAAGTCCCCTCCAACAAATAACTTCTCAGAATGGGGAATACTACTCACTATCTAGTCCAATCCTTCCCAAAAACGCCTCTTAACCTTCATCTTGACCTACTTGCGGCGCATAAGCGCTGATAACATTGAGGAAGCATCCACTAATTACCAACTTAATAGATATTAACCTATCATTCACTCGCCTAACCTAAACCACGGACTCCCTAAGATCCCTATCTACCAAGATTCCCACTCCATTATTACCCCTCACAACCTCATAATACCACAGCTTAAACCCGTCTACATTCTTCGCCTTCGACCCTACCACTTAGTCTCCTTCACACAAGCTATGTTGACCCTCCTCTTCTGAAGAATCTTCGCCAACTCAATGGACTTACCCGTCAGAGTGCCTATGTTCCACGACCCAATCCTCAATCTGCGCACGCCCGCTATCCCCTTCCTACCTTGCCTCCCGTCCCACCCACATAACCGATCCCCGCCCCCGTGCTCACCCTCTCCCCCCCACCACCGAGAACATGACCTTAGACTACCATCCCCTACCACGGCCACTATACCTCCAACCGACTACGGGAAACAATGGCACACACACGAACTCTAGCAGATTACGTAAAAGGATGCTAGCTAGATAACAACAAATAAACTTATTTACAGGGTAGACAAGAGGGCGGGAGGTACCAACTCCCGATGGAAAAAACCTGAAAGTAAGCTTTGATGCACCCGAGGTCGACTCATACCAACTCTATCACATCCCGGACGGTGTTGCTTCGCTCTTCACTTCCCCACGCCGCAAGCTCACCTCGTCCGCCGCGACTACTACCTGAAGACCAGACACACAACAACCACAAACAAAAAAGGGGAGGGATGCCTGACCCGGGGGCAATACTTTCCAATTGTTCGGTAATTATTCATCGTTCATCTTGGCAAGCTTGTACGATCCTTTTCCAATGATGTCGAGGACCTGATACGGCCTCTCCCAATTTGGACCCAGTTTTCTTTCATTCGAAATATCGAGTGTTGAGGGTTACTTGTCTGAGCACCAAGTCCCCAATTTTAAAATGTCGAAGGTTGGCTCTTCTATTGTAGCATTTTGATCCGCTGTTTTTATGCAACTAATCAAATGAGGGCAGCCTCGCGTCATTCGTCCAACAATTCTAGGCTTGTATTCATGGCCTCGTGATTTGATTCTTCTATTGAATATCTTAACCTAAGACTAGGTTCCCCGACCTCAATCAGGATAAGAGCTAGACTAAAGAGAATAGTGTTTCCCCCGTACTAGACTTTGATGTTGTGCGGAACGCCCAAAAAACCTCGGGTAGTATTTCTCTCCACTGTCCTTTGGCGTCGGTCAGTCTCTTCTTAAGATTTTGGATAATAGTTTTTTTGATCAATTCGGCTTGTCCGTTCCCAATGGGATGATAAGGTGTCGATAAAATTCTTTTGATCTTGTGATCCACGAGAAAATTAGTCACGTTGTTGCCGATGAATTGCTTTCCATTATCACGCAAAATCTCGACAAGCATCCCGAATCGACATATAATGTTGTCCCAATGAAGTGTGTGATTTCATTTTCTCTGACTTTCTCAAAAATCCATGCTTCAACCCACTTAGGAAAATAGTCAGTCATAAATATAATAAACTAAGCTTTACCTGGGGCCGAGGGGATAGGGCAGACGATATCCATCCCATATTTCATGAACGGCCAAGGGGATAAGACCGAGTGGAGCCGTTCCCCTGGATGTTGAATCATTGGCGCATTACCTTTGACATTTGTCGCACTTTTGAACGAACTCTTTTGTATCCATATCGACCTAGTAGTACCCTGCTTTGATAACTTTGTGAACCAATGATCTGGCACTTGAATGATTTCCACGAGTGCCTTCGTGAATCTCCTGTAGGACGTATTCAGTATCTCATGGTCCCAAACATATAGACAATGGTCCATCAAACATCCTCCTAAACAACTTTCCATCTTGTGACAAAGTGAACCGTGCTACCTCTGTTCATAGAGTTCTCGAATCCTTTGGATTTGACGGGAGTTCCTGTTCTTTAGGTATTATATATACTTGTTTCTCTAATCCTAGGTCAGACGTTTAGAGTTTATTTCGGTGTGGCCTTCTTCTATCACTGATCTCGAGAGTTGTACAATAATCCCCAATTTAAGTTCATCTTCTTCAACTGATGACCCCAAGTTTGCAAGGGTGTCGGCATCTTTGTTCTGTTCTCGAGGTACATGTTGTAAGGTCCACTCTTTAAACCGAAGTAGAGTTACCTGTAGCTTGTCCAATTACCTCTGCATTCGGTGTCTATTGACTTGGTTTACCACGAGTAGGGAATCACTTTTGGCCTCGATGACCTCTACTCCAAATCGAGACCTACAATCATGGCCTCTTACTCGGCCTCATTTTTAGTTAATTTCTATGTTATGATAGATTGTCTAATTATATTACCCGTGTGTGGCTTTAAATACCCTGCCCGGACTCCTTCTGTCACGACCCAAACTGATGGGCCACGACAGGCACCTGGTAACTTACTAAACTGAGTACCAACGTAATGTATCTTTTTGTATCATTCTATCACAGGTAAATGAGGCAGAAGGGCTACCATAGGATAGCTAGAACAAAACCTATAATTCCAACCTATACATAAGACATAGGGGCCTATAAGACAAAAATGATCACTCGTACACTAAACATAGGCCGACAAGGCCATACAATCTTTTACGCAAATGACATATGTCTACAAGCCTCTAAGAGTAGATAAATACCACAAAGGTCGGGACAGGTCCCCGCCATATTAAACAATACACGACTAAATCATATTAACCAAACAAGCAACTCCGGAGAAAATGGAGCGCACCAACATCTTCCGCTGAGCTGATAGCCTACTTGGAGGACGCTCGGCCTGTCTATTGGGACCTGCAGGCATGAAACGCAGCGTCCCCAGGCAAATGGACGTCAGTACGAATAATGTACCGAGTATGTAAGGCATATAAATAAGTATATAAAAGACATGGAAGAAATATAGAGTAAGTGACTCAACCTGTAAGTTTGTATAACTCTGTAAATCATGAAATATTTATAGTGTCATGCATATGCGTATGAATGTCATGTCGTGCATATGTACATGTGTTAATAACATCATCAAGCCTCCGAGGGCATCCCATCATATCATCTCAGCCACTGTGCGCAAGTCATCGACGTATACCAACTGATGAGGTGGTGGTGTGTATATAAGGCCGTAACCTTTTCCCATATATATATATATATATATATATATATACACACACACACACACACATATATATATATATATATACACACGCATATATAATGTCGTCTGATCATGGGTCAATGTACATGTATAAATGAATGCAATGCATGAGAAGTACGTCAATAAAATCTCTCGTAACGTCATAAGACAATTATACCTATGATTAATATCATGAAACAAACTTTATCAACTTATGTATTTTTTGAGACCCATGAAAAAACGATAGAATAATAATACATATGGGAATTCAAGAACATAGACACCTCTAATACTTCTATGAATAGAGTCATTTATGCAAGTTGTACATTTACTCGTTTCATTTGTATCATATAGATCATTCCAAGACGAAAGAAGGTATAGCCTTAACATACCTGAGTCGATTATCTTGACAATCCCTCTAACACACGTCAATTGCGACAACATGTAATGGCACGACCGGAGTAGGAAAAAATTCGTATGACATTCTTGAGAAAGATTGTACCCTACTCCGTTATAATTGCAAATTTCACGCTTTATTGCGTTAGAAAGTCTAGAACGAATTCTTTGAGTTCAGTCCTTCACTTTGCCAAGAATTTCCATGTTGCATCTAATGATATAGGGAGGTTATATCTTTATCAAAATGAGTGGGCCCCCCTTTTTGGATTACTTGGCCAAACAATCCTCAAATCTTTCCACCTGACTTTCAATACTTGCTTAGTCATTATTTAATCCTTATTTGCTGCCACATTTTTGTCTCTTAGGCTTATCCAATCCAAGATCCTAACTAATTATTCACTAATTATTAATCTCCCACTAAAATCAATAATTACCCGATTATCCACATAATCAAGAATTATCTCAAATTACTTATAATACTACTCGCTTTTAACACACCTTATACACCTTACTATCATGGACATGTGGTACCTTGTATGGTACTAGTCCATAAATACAGAGTATTTTAGCTCGGGCCGTATTTTATCCCAAATTGTCAAACTTCGACGAAACTCATTTCCTTCGATTTGCATACCCTTTCTCCTTCACGAATTTACTCATCACATGTTTGAAATAGCATAATGCTTATAATCTCAAAATAACCTCATTCTCGATCATACATCGATTAGATTATGGTGAAACTTTAACGTACGAAAATGCGGGATGTAACACCTCATTTTCTGAGCTTTCATCAATTTACTTACGACGTACTTTCACGTACGAAAACATGGGGTGTAACATCATTCCCCCCTTTGGATCATTCGTCCTAGAATGTTGACTGATGCACTTATCATTTTCATAACCTATGTCATTTGAATACTTAGTACTCTTCTTGCCATCCCCACAACTGTTCTGTGAATAAATCCAAAGGCCAAGGAATTCCACCTTTAGGCCTCTTTCTTATACCATGACTTGTGGTCGAAATCCTTCCAATATCATAACTATTGATATGTTCTGTCATGCAGCATGTACGACTTTTTCCTTGTATGTGTGCCTATGCGACTCTTCCTTTTATCTTTTAGCCAATCTATAGGCCTCACTTTGGGAACATATACAGAACTTGGAAAGATGTCCCTTTGGGCATCTATAGGTGCACTGAAGTTCTTTGCGCGGTACTTGTCAAACATACGACTATTGCTAGGTCTTGTTTCATAGTCCCGGTTAACCATCCGTGTGACTTTACTATATCTAGTTAGGTCATACTATACCATAACTCTTACTTTGATTTATCGTTACAGAGGCCTACCACAAAACCCCAGGTTATTCTTGTTGTTTATCATATATGTATAAATCTGAGTCCTTTAACGCTTCTTCATTATTGTTCATCTTAAGACTAATGGACCAATATCATACTTTGTAACTTTTATTTATCCATTGTTGATTCACCTCAATGTTGATCTACAATCCACCACTGATAACTTGAAACTTCTTACGTAATACAATGTCATTAGGGCTTACATCTCATCAGGGAATATCTGAAGTGGCTTGCCGAATCTACCTAGGGGCCATACTATTTTAATAACCATTTTTTATAGCATCCCAATCTAATTATCCTTACGATGGTAATTCAATAATGTACAATTCATCAAATCATTACTCAATCAAAGGCCCAAATGTCATCATTTATCTATCACAATTACACCCTTATTCTTTTACCAGGGTAGCATTCCATCTCTTTTAAATTCTACTAGTCTGAGACTCTTTTGAGTGTATTCAGGCTATACTGAGCTTGCTATAATTCTTGTTCACATGGTCTTAATCCCGAGGACTTATCCCTTCTCGTCACCTTCTCACTTGCCTTTTCTTATCCTTACTCTTGTCTTCCTAAAACCTTGTCGCTTTACCATAGTTTAGCTTGTGACCTACACATATCTATTTATATTACTCGCAACCTTCCTTCAACTTGCTTGTACCATAGATTTCCTTGTGTTATTCTGGAACATCAAGCGAGACATCGCATCATTTGTAACACTCCTTTACTTTCTTAACTATACCTCTCGATCTTTAGAAACCATAGGTTGGAAGATATGCCACTGACGATGCCGTTATTTTTCCTGAATACTAAATCCCAGCGCCTCTAGCGTTTTTTCCGAAGTACGGACTATTCACATCCTTCTATATTTGAGTATCTCGTACATTATTCACCTTTACCTTACTTACCTTATAATCTCACATCAGATCTTCTATCTCTCTCATGAGCTCTCTTCCATACAGGTATAATTCACATCCAAATTTGAACTTCTATTATAACAATTGCACCTCTTTAAATGATTCGGTGAGAGCTTCATAATGACTTCTTATGAGGCTAGTACACTTATAATTGGCTTTATCGTAGAGGCGTTACAAAATATGGCTAATGTATTCTCTCTCTTGTACCTATGATATTAAGAGTGATCCTGCAATGTTCTCAACTACTATGTCCATAATTTTCTGGGTACAATAATCTAACTCCTGATTAACTTAGTTGATGTAACTCTTTAGTTTCCTTTTTCCTCTGATCAACCTTTATGTAGGCTTAAGCTATTTTCCGATCAGCGGCTCATTGTGCTAGTTATTACTTTTAGCCTTTCATGGGTGCTATGGAATATCCATGATACAATCCTTTAACAATTCAATCCTTCGTCTATGACCTAGGATCAATTCTCTCTTTTAACTTATATTGGAATCTTCCACGGTTGTATATGCTGCATGTATAAAACTCCAAACTCTTAAGTGTGTTCGTAACATAACTAATTCTAGATCATTAATCGAATAATTCTTTTTGTTCCATCTGTTTATCGAGAAAATGGTAATAACAATTATATTTGATTATGTGGTTCTAAAAATATGCAATTTATTTTAATGCTAGTTTTTAGGCAGTTGATGCTAAGTACGATTGAATCAGGTAGAGTAAAAGCAATATGAAATCGAGAGCAAGCAAACTGGGAGGCCTCAAATCGGGTGTTCGATGTTGGCCTCGGGGGGTCCTTGATATCGAGGCTCGGTGCTACCGTTGGGAGATCGATGAAGCGATAACATATTTATAGGCATCAAAGTATGCTATTTATGATCAGTAATGAGATATAAATAAAGAACAATTAATGAAATACAGTAAATGCAAGTAACTGAGCTAACAGAGAGACAATAGGGAGTGTTTTAGTAATGAAGCAGAGAATGTTCTTGTTCCTTCTATTGAATATCGTGTCTACCAAAAAAAAGGGTCCCTTTTATATAGGAGGGGAATTCTAGCATAGTACACTATCATTTTTACAAAGATTTTCGACAGGTACATCTATTAATTGTTTGAGTACGGACTCGTACTTTGTTACAGAGCTGTATACTTCAGTCCTCGTGTCGTTCGCCTGCGTCAATCCTGAAACTGTACTGCCTCGAGGTTGAGCATAAGGGATGCTCGAGGTTAGGCCTCGGTCCATACCATGATTCTTATGCGAACAGGTTCCCTAAAGCCGTAACAAATATAAAATTGGTCTTCCCGATTTTAGACGTACACACCATCTAAGCTTTCTTCAAACTTAAGCTATTACTTTTTCTGGTCTTTCTGCCCCCTTATTGCATGCATACTTAGCTTATCTCAGTTCCCACGCATATCGGAGTTTTCGTGCAACTCATATGATCTCGAATATTACTTTTGATTTTACTTCCTGTTCATTAGCCACGGTAGGTGCCACTTTCTTTTGGAGTGCTTACGATGTTGTAGTGAGACTGTTTTTACATGACCATTTCCTCTTTAGGTCACTGAGCTTAGGTTGAATCCTTCTTCCTTGTTTCCTCAGCTAATTGTTTTGTTGTAGTACTTAGGGAGGACCCTCTGACTCTTGTAAAGCTGCGAGCCTATTACATCCTATACTCGATGGACCTTTTGATGTCCTTCCTTGCCTATAATTATCCATAGTTACTAACCTCCACACCCATATGCTTGTAGGGGTGCTTCTGAACTGATATTTTGACTGTCTTCTAGTGGCACTTTCTTTTATTCCCGTAACATTCACACGTTACCTTTAACTACCCTGACTCATATTTAAATATATCTCATGTATTATAATGTCACAACCCAAATCTAAACTGGCCATGATGGCGCCTATTATAATACTAGGCTAGCCAATTCACTGAAAATAACATAAGGGTTTTCCATTTAATACATAAATTATCCGATATTTCATAATAATTTTCGCTTTTAAGCATTTCAAAACAATAAAAGTGATCAGAATATCTAAACACAGCCCCAACATCTGGAGTCAACCGACATTAGCATCTAAGAATTAATACAGTCTGATACTAATTCTTTACTACAAGAAGTCTGTGAAGTAAAGTAAAACGACAGAGTAGGAAGGAGAAAGGGCAGGTTGCGGACGCCGAGCAACTACCTCACAATCTCTGAACAATGCTCCAAATGGGGTAGATCAACTATCGCGCTGCCCCGGAACCTGAATCTGCACACAAGGTGAAGGGAGTAATGTGAGTATGCCAACTCCGTAAGTAACAACCATAACTAAAGACTTGAGTGTAGTGACGAACATTTGAAGATCATGTAAAGCTATATAATAAGCAACAATGGAAATAATCTAAATTGAGTCAGAAATCTACATCCTGAATATTTCATAGAATCTCCAGTTTTCCATTTAAAATCTCGTATAAAACATGTGTTCAACGTTTTCATTATAGGCTCGGTGTAAAGAAGAGTGAAAACAGTAGTTTCATAGAATATCAGCCCCTCGGGCATAGTATCACTCTCAAATAAATCCTCCTGGGAACTCTCTCAGTCACTCATGACTCTACTCACATAAATCAATGCTCGCACTCAACACTCTCACTCAACATATACCATATAATAATTGATGTGGCGTGCAGCCTGATCCATATAGTAACCATTGGGGTGTGCAGCCCGATCCATAAATAGTCGACTGCGCTCACTTAGGGTGTATAGACTACGGAGGGGCTCCTACAACCCAAGCGCTATATCGTTGCGGCGTGCAACCCGATCTAATATCTAGCTGCGGCGTGCAACCTGATCCACATAAATCTCATTGCGGCGTGCAACCCGATCCATATATCTCGCTGCGGCGTGCAGGCCGATCCATATATATCCTCAAAATCCGACTCTCGACCTCACTCAATCATCATTCTGACAAGTCACTCGGGAGACTCATCACAAATCATGGGGACTCAGCCCCAAAATATCATTTATTATTTAAAACAAAGTGATAAACAGGTATAAATCATGACTGAGTTTATATCTTCTATCAAAACAGTGTGAGAATAGTAGTAAAATACCCCTTAAGGTTCCAAACGGGTTGGCACAAGGCCCCAAACATGGCATAAAGCCCATAATATAGTATAAATCTATAAAATACCGGATATCATATGAATTCAAATCAAATACGCCGCTTAGTAGTCGCTACGGAATGGACCAAGTCACAATCCCTATCGGTGCACGCCCACACGCTCGTCACCTAGCATGCGCGAGGTTTCATACCCTCAGGTCTGGATTTACAATCGTTACTTACCTCAAATCGGATGAAAAACTACTTCGGGATGCTTTTTCCCCTCGACTCAGCCTCAACATTCCCCGAATCTATTCAAAAAAAGATTCATATCATCAAAATATGCTAAAGAAACAAAGTACACTCAAAAATAACCAATTTACATAAAACAATCCTGAATTTGATAAGCCTAACCCCCGGGCCCACTTCTCAGATTCCGATAACAATCACAAAACTATAATCCTTACTCTCTCACGAGTTCATACTTACCAAATACATCAAAATCGGACACCAAATTTCCCCTCAAGTCCCTAATTTATACTCTTAAATTTCAATCCCTAAACCCCCAATTTCAACCACTAATTTCCATAAATTCCATGTCTAATCAGCCAAATATCACCATAGAAGTGAGTTTTAGGTCCAAGAATCTTACCTCCGCGAAATTGCCTTGAATTCCCTCTTCAAATTGCTCCCACAAGTTCCAACCCGAATGAGAAATTGATGAAATAGCCAAAAATTCGCGAAGGTTGTCGCACCCCCTTTTTTCCTTCGCGGAAATCGGGTTTCGACATTCTTTGGGATAGCTCATTTCCTTTTGGGAAAGAGGTATGGAAATTGAAGATTCGCCACCTAACAGATTAAAGGTGCGTTAGGGCACCTAATGCAAATAACTCCTAGAAACCGGTTTACATTACTAGAGATTGGGTAAGGGATCGAAATTACCTCGAGGGGAAGGTGTTAGGCACCCCTCGAGGTCCACAACGGTGGGTCCCGGTCATACTCATTTTGTGAATTAGTCATTGAGGAAATGAAGCAATTTAAACACATAAGAATTAAAAAAACAAGCATCAAGATGTCCCAGGTTTATTAGCCTATAGGATCACTTCTATGCAATACCCGGTAAGCTTTCCTCAATTAGAGGAGTTACGCGTGGCATTACAGCACAGGTCATCATTTCCTTTACTACCCAATTACCCTCCCCTTGGTGGTTATATAAGAGATTCTAACTAGACATAGTCTATGCGTGCATTACCCATCCCATACTTACGGTCCAGGAGGTGTTTAAGACTTCTAGTTAAGGCAGTTCTAGACTCTCCTAACGTGCTTAAAAGGATAAAATCTACGACAAACAAAACAAATAGGATTGTCATATAAAGGAACAATTAAAGGCTCACATTTACCTCCACAAATAAGCATGCAATTGCACGTCTCAAACAACAGTATTTTAAACACTTTAAAAGTCCTATAGCAAGATATCTAGGTGAGCATGAAAACAGAATATATGCATCATTTTTGTTAAAGAGAGGCGGTGGAGACCTAATCACTTTGCCTACTCATTTTAGGGCTTGATGAATCTGGGCAGTTCACAAAAATAGTTAAATAAAAGCACAGTTTTAAAATTGCAAGATTTTAGTTGTCCTATAGACTTGCCTAGGTGAGGATCAGCGGTATCCTATAAACATGATATCTAATCGTTACTCAGAACCATAATAAACCAGTAAACGATTTTAAGCAGGCAGTTTGGTTCATTATGTCCTATAGGCATACTATCTAGATGCTGAAAAATTATCTCATAGTTATAGAACTGATTTTATATTCTTATCTCTATAAACATGATATCTAGGTGTTGGGACTGTGTTCATACTTATTTCTTATAGGCATGGTTGCTATTGAAGAAACTAATTTTATATGATCTAGATATAGGCGTGGTATTTAGGCGAGTGCAATAAAAATCCTGAAACGTGGTTTCTAATGCACATAGGAGAATTTATGAACATGACTATCAAAGTAGAATTAATATTAACCTAGATTCAGGATCTCTAAGCAGACATGAGCATGCAAAATTCGAGAAGTTGAAGTTTATTGGCCTTTTACGGCCATAAAACCGGAATTCCGGTCGATTCTAATATTTTTCGTGTGCCGTGGCCCAAGCCCGATGATGTGGGATGGAGCCGGAAATGGATCGCCTAGTATTTGTCCGGGACATCAAATGCGACCTAAGCAACCATTGTCACCGCCCCGCCATGACCAAATTACATTTTTTGGCATTTTACGGCCATAAACCGGAATTCCGCCCGATTCTAATATTTTTTGTGTGTTTTGACAGAGCCTGAATCGGATCGCCTAATATTTGTCTGGGACATCAAATACGACCTAAGGAACGACAGTCACTTCCCCTCCATCGCCAAATTACATTTTTGGCATTTACGGCCATAAAATAGGAATTCCCCCCAATTCCACTACTTTTTCTGTGTCGTGGCCCAAGCCCGACACCGTGGGATGGAGCCGGAAACGGATCGCCTAATATTTTTTTGGGACGTCAAATACAACCTAAGGAACCATAGTCACCGCCCAGCCATGACCAAATTCCATTTTTTGGCATTTTACGGCCATAAAACCGAAATTTTGCCCGATTACATTATTTTTCGTGTAGCGTGTCCCAAGCCCGATGCCGTGGGATGGAGCCGGAACCGGATCGCCTAATATTAGTTTGGGAAATAAAATACGACCTAAGAAACCATAGTCACCGCCCCACCATAACCAAATTACATTTTTGACATTTTACGACCATAAAACAGGAATTCCGCATGATTTAATTATTTTTCGTGTGTCGTGGCCCAAGCCCTACGCCGTGGGAAAGAGCCAGAACCGGATCGCCTCATATTGTCCGGGACATCAAATATGACCTAAGGAACCGTATTCACCGCCCCGCCATGACCAAATTACACTTTTTGGCATTTGACGGCCATAAAATCGGAATTCTGCCAAATTTCAATATTTTTTTGTGCTTTGGCCCAAGCCCGACGCCGTGGGACGGAGCCGGAACTGGATCGCCTAATATTTTTCCGGGACATCAAATAGTACCTAAGGAACCATAGTCATAGCCCCGCCATGACCAAATTACATTTTTGGAATTTTACGGCCAAAAAATCAAAATTCCGCATGATTCCAATATTTTTCATTTGTCGTGGCCCAAGGGTGACGCTGTGGGACGGGTCCAAAATCGGATCGCCTATTATTTTTCCGGGACATGAAATACGACCTAAGGGACCATAGTCATCGCCCAGCCATTTCGCCCGATTCCATTATTTTTCGTGTGGCGTGTCCCAAGCCTGATGACGTGGGATAGAGCCGGAACCGGATCGCCTAATACTGGTGCGGGACATCACATACAACCTAAGCAACCATAGTCACCACCCCTCCATAACCAAATTACATGTTTTGGCATTTTACGGCCAAAATATCATAATTCCGCATGATTCAACTATTTTTCGTGTGTCGTGGCCCAAGCCCTACGCCGTGGGACAGAGCCGGAATCGGATCGCCTAATATTTTTCCGGGACATCAAATACGACCTAAGGAACCATAGTCACCGCCCCTCCATGACCAAATTACACTTTTTGGCATTTGACGGCCATAAAACCAGAATTCCGCCAGATTTCAATATTTTTTGTGATGTGGCCCAAGCCCAACTCCGTGGGACGGAGATGGAACTGGAACGCCTAATATTTGTCTTGGACATCAAATACGACCTAAGGAACCATATTCATAGCCCCGCCATGACCAAATTACATTTTTTTGGCATTTTACGACCAAAAAATCATAATTCCGCGCGATTCCATTATTTTTCATGTGTCGTGGCCCAAGTGTGACGCCGTGGGACGGGTCCGAAATATCGATCGCCTAATATTTTTCCGGGACATGAAATATGACCTAAGGAACCATAGTCACCGCCCCTCCATAACAAATTACATTTTTTGGCATTTTACGACCATAAAACTGAAATTCTGCCCGATTCTATTATTTTTCGTGTGGCGTGTCCCAAGCCCGATGCGTGGGATGGAGCCGGAACCGGATCGCATAATATTTGTTCGGGACATCAAATACGACCTAAGAAACCATAGTCAACACCCCGCCATGTCCAAATTACATTTTTGGTAATTTACGGCCATAAAACAGGAATTCCGCATGATTCAACTATTTTCCGTGTGCCATGGCCCAAGCCCTACGACGTGGGACGGAGCCGGAACCGGATAACCTAATATTTGTTCGGGTCATCAAATACGACCTAAGGAACCATAGTCATTGCCCGCCACGACCAAATTAAACTTTTTCGCATTTTACGGCCATAAAACCGAATATCCGCCAAATTCCACTACTTTTTGTGTCTCGTGGCCCAAGCCCGACGCCGTGGGATGGAGCCGGAAACGGACCGCTTAATATTTTTATGGGACATCAAATGCGACCTAAGGAACCATAGTCACCGCCCAGCCATGACCAAATTATATTTTTTGGCATTTTACGGCCATAAAATCGAAATACCGCCTGATTCCATTATTTTTAGTGTGGCGTGTCCCAAGCCCGATGCAGTGGGATGGAGCCGGAACCGGATCGCCTAATATATTTTTCGTGACATCAAATATGACCTAAGAAACCATAGTCACCGCCCCGCCATGACCAAATTACATTTTTGGCATTTTACGACCATAAAACAGAAATTCTGCATGATTCAACTATTTTTCGTGTGCCGTGGCCCAAGCCCTACGCCATGGGACGGAGCCGAAATAGGATCACCTAATATTTGTCTGAGACATCAAATACGACCTAAGGAACCATAGGCACCGCCCCGCCATGACCAAATTACAGTTTTTGGCATTTTACGGCCATAAAACCGGAATTCTGCTCGATTCCAATATTTTTTTATGTTGTGGCCCAAGCCCGACGCCCTGGAACGGAGCCGGAACTTGATCGCCTAATATTTGTCCAAGAAATCAAATACGACTTAAGGAACCATAGCCATAGCCTCTCCATGACCAAATTTCATTTTTTGGCCTTTTACGGCCAAAAAATTAGAATTCCGCCCGACTCCAATATTTTTCGTGTGCCGTGGCCCAAGCCTGACCCCGTGGGACGGGTCCGAAATCGGATCACCTAATATTTGTCTGGGACATGAAATACGACCTAAGGAACCATAGTCACCGCCCCGCCATAAAAAAATACATTTTTGGCATTTTACGGCCATAAAACCGAAATTCCGCTCGATTCCACTATCCAAGCCCGACCCTGTGGGATGGAACCTGAACCAGATCACCTAATATTTGTCCGGGACATCAAATACGACCTAAGGAACCATATTCATCTCTCCTCCATGACCAAATTACATATTTTGGCATTTTACGGCCATAGATAATCATAATAGTCCTAAGAGCATGATTTCTAGCCGATTTCACCACAACATCAAGTAGAAACACAGTTACAAAGTTTCAAAACCATGATTCACATTGCCCAGCTTCGCTTAGCTCATTAATTGACACTAGGTGGGCATATAGCATGCTGAGGACAAGCAATTTAACAGAGAAGGGAGCAGGGGTTGGGAACATAGGAACCCTGAATCAGTAACACACAAAATAGGGCGAGCATGATGACTAATAAGGGGCATTGAACAGGCAGGGGTATATTGATATTAACAACAACCAGGCTCCATAACATTCATTAGAACAGAGCCCATTGATTTAGGATCTTAGACAGAAAATACCTTAGTCTAACAGCCATACATAATTATAGAAGTAAGCGTACTGACTTAAGGCAAGGGACAAGGGACACAAAATTTAAGCACAAAAGCATTGAGACATAGACCTAAATACATAGGTAATTATGCTAGTAAAGCAGTAACACAGAAGTGATCATGTTGGCTAAGATTAAAGAAGATAGCAATTCAATTACAGAAAAATAGCTATACTAACTGAAGTTACAGGGCAGGAAAGGCAAGAGTCTTAGACACAAAGTAAACATGTTGGTTTAAAGCAGTAAGCAGGAAGGATTGAAACTCAAAAGAATTAAACGTGTTAATTAAACCAATAGACAAGAAAGAGTGAAACTTAAACAGGAGTAAACATGCTGCTTAGAGCAATAAACAGCTCAAACACAGAGCTAAGTACATAAGTAATTAGACGAGTACAAAAAAAAGAGGCCTGGATTCAATCAGAAGTAAAGCAACAGATGAGAGAGCACATAGGTTCAAGCTTCATAATATAATAAATGACATTAAGAATAGAAACATACCAGTTAAAGGAAGTAAACTAAAGGTGAAAGTATGCAGGATTCAGTGGTCTAGCCTTGGCTTTCAGCCGGCTAGACAATATAGTAAGAACAAGTAGCGAGAAAATGATAGCAAAGTTTGTGTGTGAGTGTGTTTTTGAACTCTTGTTCGTGTCTTAAGAATCGGAATAAGAGTGTATATATAGCACTTAGTAAAGAAGACAAATAAGGCAAGAATAATTTAGAATTCGTAAATAAGGCAAGTAAATGTAATCAATCAGTTAACTGGGGCTAAACCCAACCAATCTACATAAATAGAATCCGGGGAGGTCACATTAGCACAAAGAGAATCAACTACTAGCCCTGATTGGAAATCAAATTAGGTATTCAAATCAGTTATTGACCATAAATGAACAAATTAGTCAAAAATAAGGAAAGTAAGTAAAAATCCCAAAAAACTGATTTTAACAGGAAAAATTATTCAACTCCCTAATAGAAATCAATCAGTGTGTTGGGTTGACAAAAATAAACAAATAGAAAACTGCAGGAATCAGTGCAATAACAGAACAAGACCTAGGGTTTAACCATATACACATAAATCAACCAAACCAATAAAGAAATAATTAGATTAAACAGTTGAAAGTTAGAAAAACCCTTTTGAAGAGACTTAGGATGATCCTTAATTTCAGAAAAAGTAAATGGAGTCGAAATAGTTAAACAAAACAGAATATTTTCGAGGGAAAACACCAAATAACACTCGAATTGTTTCAGATCTACAAAGATCTGAACAGATTCAAGTAGTCATAAAACTAGGGTTTCAAAAACAACATAGATGAAAGAAACTCGGTCAAAAGGCATAGATTCGGACTAAAAATAGGAGGAAACCAGTACTCACAAACGAAAATGGCCCTTGACATGCCTGTAAACAAGTTTCAGACAAATAATCAAGTTGAATTTCCTTGATATTCTTTCAAGAATCCATGTAATCAACGACCAAAGGGTGTAGAAGGCTGGTAAGGGCCGGAGAATACCCAGAAACTCCATAGACGGGTGTTTTGCCGGTGACGGTGATTAGGATTTAGGGGGTGGTCGAGAGAGAATGGAGGGATCAGGGGAAAACGTGACGGCAGAGTAGGAGAGAAATGAAAGGGTTAGGGTTGGTTTTAGAGTTAAAATGGTAAGAAATGATGTGGACCATTGATCTTAGAGATCAACGACCACGATCAGGGGGGTATTGGGTCGGGTAGGCACGGATTGGGCTTGGGGTGAATTGGGCTGGTATTTTTTAAGGGTTGGGCGAGTATAAAGAGTTAGGGCCAAATATTAAACTGATTAAAAAGGGCTTTTGTTAAATACTCAATTAATTAATTAAAATTATTTGTAAAAATAATTAACAGATTATAAAATAATTATTTTAATGCATAAAAATATTTTAAAACAATTACTCATTATTATAAAAATACAAAAAGCTATTTCTTGGTAAAATAATGTAATAATGCATACATGGGCTATAATTGTAAAGTTATTGCAATTATAACCTAAAAAATGTAAATGTGGTTGTTTGTGAAATAATTAGGCTTAGTATAAATATAAATATAAAAATAACATCAAAACACCATATTAACCCAAAATTCAAGCCTAAAGATTTCTAAACTTCCGAAATTCGCCAACGATGCCGAAACCACCCAAACCACGTCCGAATGACCCAAACATTTGCACACACATCCTAAATAACACTACGAACCTATTCCAACTCTCATAATTCCATTTCGATAGCTAATATTCCACTGCCGACCGGAAATCGCCAAAAATCTAATTTCGCCAATTCAAGCCTAATTCTACTCCGGACCTCCGAACAACATTCCGAACACACTCCTAAGTCTCAAATAACCTAACTAATCCAACTGAGCCGTAACAACCACATTCCGTGATCATTTACCCATAAGTCAACTTCCGGTTGACTTTTCCAATTATTTCACTATCTTAAGAGAATAAGTGTCTCATTTCTCTCTACAACCACTCCGAACCCGAGCCAACCGACCCAACACGGCATAAACGAGTTAAACAACACAAAATGAAGTAGAAATAGGGAAAATGGGGCTAAAATTACGGAACGACCGATCGGGTCGTTACATATAATGACATTACTGTGAAGCTGAATTCGCTATATTGGGTTGTACTATGTTTATCTTGCACGACCTGCTAATTTGTTTGTAGCCTTTTATCTTGCTATAGTTAGGCTCTTCCTGAATCATACTAACTATTCGTTGGCCCATTCTTGTATCAATATTCTGCGAAATCTTTCTTGGGTTATTTCCTTTGTCTTAACTTACCTCTCGCACTGGCTCCTTATTGTCCATAACATTCTGGGCAGGAACCCTTACTTCCTTTCCTTGACGTCATGCTTGCATAATGTTCTGGAATTGTGGCATATTTGTAGGATGCGGATATTTAACGACCCAATTTTCCCTCTGTTGGGTATCGTGATAGCATCTAGTGTTAAGGACTAGGTAAGCCTAATATTATATAACATAAATCATAATATCAAACTTTTAAATGCTTTTTGGAAATAAATATCTATGCTTTGAACATCATTCCCCAAAACCCGGTGAGAACAAGTCACAAGCTTTAAGGAATTTACACTAAAATCTCTAGTTATCACTGTTCGGAATAAATACAACAGTGTATGAACAAAATATAAGAAGTTCACTCCGAAACCGCGAACGCTGGGGCGGTTATGCGTTGATTCACCACAACAGCAATTGCGATACTAACTATCGATCGACCGGCTATGCAAAACCTGGAATCTGCACACAAAAAAATGTGCAGAAGTGTAGAATGAGCACACCACAACGGTGCCCAGTAAGTATCAAGACTAACCTCGGTGAAGTAGTGACGGGAATAGTCAGGACACACATTAGTTTAATAAATCAAACAGACATAAATATGGGAATAACATAATATATCGTCTGCCTAATGACTACACAATGTAATTGACACATAACAAGTTCGGGCGAAAGGAAAATACAGCAAAATACAATGAAACACCATAATAATACACAAGAGGATGAACGGGAACACAACCCGAAAACTGAAAACCACAATACGGTAAGAACAATTAATAATGCAGAACTGCAACATTTTCCACGTCAAGCCTTAGCCAACAACCCCAAGTGTTTTTGGAAAAAATACTTGGAGTGTAAACCTTCACCCATAAGTTTATATTGAAAGCTTTGNTCAAAATAAATGCTTTTCATATATACTTCCCCAATAAATGCCTTTCAAACATCGTTTCTGCAAGACAAATACCTTCCAAATATACCTTTGAAATAAAAGCCTTTCAGACGTAGTTTTCTTCAAGATAAATGCTTTTCAGTTATATTTTTCAATATAGATCTTTCGATCATAATCTCTTCAAGATAAATGTACCAGAACTCTGTCCGTAACTCAGAATTTGTCATGCAGTACAGGGGGAAAGCTCCCGGAATACGTCTTTAGTCCCAATTTAAATATACAGAACAGGGGGGAACCTCCCGGAAATACGTCCGTAGATCAAATTTAAATATGCAATGCAGGGGTAAAGCTCCCGGAATACGTATGTAGTCCCAATTTAAATATGCAATCAAGTACAGAGGGAAACCTCTCGGAATACGTCCGTAGTCCTAATTTAAATATGCAGTGCAGCCAACAAAGAGAACAACTAGAACACGAAAGAAACATCGTACATTTCCACAACAATCTCAAAAGAAAAAAAAAACAGAAATGCCAAGTGTGACGAGCAAATCAACACAAGAACTTAAGTCACAAGAATGGTAAAACTCACTCACAAGAAGTAGCCACTGAAGGGACTGCTAAGTACAAAGAGAAAACAGTGTAACAAGGGGAAACAAAGCAAATATAGCAACGATTCTCAATATTCAAGTTCACAACCAGAAGAAAACCAAATCATCACGGCAAGGGAAAAACAACTATAACCAATCTCGCGTAAACAATTAGCTTCACAGAAGAAACTCAGCTTGAACAATGCTCAGTAATAGGCCACACCAAGGAGATACTATCAACATGGATAATTATCAAACTAAACCTAAGTAGCACTTAAGCGAAAATCATATAAATCACGGTATACGACTCACGGACATGCTTAACACCAATGAATAGATATTCCAATTACGGCTAAACAATTATCGGGCTACATAGTACTAATTCTAGTCAATTAGGCAGTTTATGAAGAAAATATAGCATCATGGTAGAAGAGGTAAAATATTCAGTTAAGTCAATTAAGATAATAATCAAACAAAAAAGGGAAACTAAAAGCAAGAAAAATCTAATTTAAACCAGAAAAGATGAAACTAGCAACCAGCTACTCGGTCATAACAGTTACAACTTGATACACATGAAATATAAGGACCTAAGAATCCTAAGAGGCCAACTTCATACAAATAAGTCCGGGTACGCACTCGTCACCCAATACGAGTTCAACCATACAAATTTATCAAATTCCGATACCATTTGGTCCCTCAAATCATAACTTTTCATTTTAGAAATTTTCTTCCAAAACGAACATTTTCCTCAACTCAAAACACAAATTAGATGATGAAAAAGAAGATATAATCATGGAATATATTCAATTATAGTTGAAGAACACTTACCCATTCGATTTGTGTGAAAAAAACCCAAAAAATGCTCCCAAATCTGAAGTCCAAAGTTCAAAATGTAAAGAAAACTGGCTAACCCTTGTTTATAAGAACCTGCCTAGGAGTTCCGCACATGTGACCACTTAACCGCATCTGTGCAACCGCAGGTGCGTGAGTCCAACCGCACATCTGCTCCTCCTCGTACCTGTACCCCCGAGACCGCTTCTACGGAGACTGCACATGCGCCCCAATGTTCCGTACCTGCAGAGGATGCCCAGTCCTCTTATTCTCGCACCTGCGTGACCATTTCCGCAATTGCGAAGCTCGCACCTGCGATTCCTTATCCACAGGTGCATCCACGCCAGAACAGCAACACCAGCTGCATTTTCCTACTTCAACCTTCCAGTTAATCATCCGAAATAATCACGAGCCCCTCGGGTCCTCAACGAACTTCACCAACAGGTCAAATATCAACACAAAAACTTAGTTGAACCTTCGGAACACCCAAAGCAACACCAGAACACCAAATTAACTCTAAATCCAAGCCTAAGGATTTCTAAACTTCCAAAATTCGCCTGTGATGCCGAAACCAACCAAACCACGTCCGAATAACCTGAAATTTTGAACACACGTCACAATTCATGCTACAAACCTTCTAAGGTTTTTGGAATTTCAATCCGATTCCGATATCAAAAATTCACCTATCGGCCGAAATCAACGAAAATTCTAACTTTCGCCGAATTACCTCAAATTATTCTACGGACCCCCAAAACCAACTACGGACGCGCTCCTAAGTCTAAAATCATCATACAAAGCTGTTGACATCACCCAAAACTCATTTCTAGGCCTTTTACATTAAAGAAAAACCTCCGGTCAAATCTCACCGCTTAAGCTTCAAAATTTAAAAATCCCTCTTCCAATTCGTCTACGGATCATCCGGTAACTGAATCCAACCATGCGTACAGGTCGATATACAATGTGAAGTTGTTCAAGCCATTACACCACCGAATGGAGCTTAAATACTCAAAACGACCGGTCGGGTTGTTACATTCTCTCCATCTTAAAACCAACATTCATCCTTGAACGTGCCAAGATTCACTCCGAACTCATCCATTTGCTAAATTGACACTTCCAACATACACCCGCGAGTGATCCCACGTCACCCCAACCTACATAAGCGTAATGACCCATCACAACTGCAAATTAGCCTTCCTATCACCATCGATAAGCCTCACACCTCGATTTTTCACCTTTTATTCATTTCCAAAAGACCCGAGTCTAAATCCATATCTGGCATCAGCCTCATCCAGCTGCATCAATTCATGACTACACTCACACGGTACGACTACACAAT